>JAJOOS010007896.1:0-79045 GCA_029582725.1 Solanum chiquidenum
ATGGAAATTACAATTAAAGGTGTTTCCGAAGCACATTTTTTTAAGAACTTTTTGGGTCAAATTCAAATATAATCATTTCATTAAGTTCTCGACTCCAAACTCACATGTGAGGCTCTAGTTTCACTCTATCATTTTCCGAGTCGTTACAGAAACACAACCTTCGCTTTAGTCCATTCACTCTCTCAAGCTGAATTTGTAGAAAAGGATTTAGGGTTCACTCTCTCGAGCTGAACCCATGACAACACAATACCCACGGACCATCGATTCATTAATTTTGGTTTTAAAATCTCTCACTCGAGCAAGCCAAAAACACGAAGTTAAGATTGTATTTGCAACTACAACTCATTAAATTCAACCACAATTACAAAACGAAATCACTTTTAAACAGCAAATAAACTATCAATTAGCAATACCCAGCAGTTAATTCAACCCATAATCACACCCCAGGAATTGGGGTTTTAGCTAGACATAGTAAAAAGGTAAAAATCGTTACGAAGTTGTATTTCCATCAACTGGGTAGGATTGATTTAGTCTTTACAAAGGTCTAAGATGAAGAATCTTCAACTCCCACTTCCATTTTTTTAGAAATGTAAATCTTCATATGTAACGCCCAAAAATACTAGACCAACTTTCGCATGTCGATACACCATTGCTTAATTATTACAATATATTTTATTCTCATTTTGGAAACTTGAAATTTTGTGATATTTGCAATCTTGCTTAACATAATGGTGATCATAATTTAAGGGATTGTATTGGGGTATTTACGTAATATTCTAATTAGAATTATGTATAACTTGAAAGGGAGGTGAGGGTTATACATATTGGTATGTATGTATGCATTTTGGGCAGCCAACCTTTTTTTGGGCAGCCACCTTTTGGAGGCAGTTGTACATGTGACTAGCCTCACTTTTGAGACTATATTTTGACACATCTTCTAGTAAAATTCGTCTTACCTGAAGTTTAAGAACCTTAGAACATTATCTAACCATTTTTCTTCAAAATCACAAGAGAAAAACTTTGTCTTTTTGCTGGAATTGGAGACACACCCTTCTTGTTGGTAAGCGACAAAATTTGTTTCTGAGTTGGGTAGTGTTCGGTAGTTTATGTAAAACCCGAATTTAGTTGTTATGGATTCAAAATATGGGATGAAACATAGGGTAAGTTTTATCCAGATTTCAGAATTTGAAATCATGTATGATCAACTGTTAGTGTTTTGAATATATCTTTTTGTACAAAATATATTTTGCGGTAATTCTTGTTTGTTTGAAACCCTAAGATATGAATCTACATCTTTCATGAGGGTTATAAATTCTATTTTTTCTGTTTTCCTTTTCAAATCTAAGTTACTACATGAGGTACTAGTCTGGCCAGAATCACTATTTTGGGAGCATAGTCGTATTTGTACAAGCTTAGCTTACTTGTGATGATAATATTATTTTACTTCGACATTATTGAGCTACTAGGAATTAAAGAAGTTATTTAATTGTATTTGTAAGGTTGTTTATACTCGTGAACAAGTTAAGGACCTTGAAAAGTTGGTTGGTCTACGGTCTCAACTCGCGAAGTTGTGTTGGACTATTTCTTTGCTAAAGCACTGAGGTTTGTGTATAAACTTGTACTTGCACTCTTTTAACTGCTGGTATATCTGAAAGTTGATGTTTTTACCTTGGTTACCTCTTGTAATTTTGCATTGTCGTGCTGGTATCCTTTAAGACGTTAAAGATGCTTGTGTAACTCGCCCACTTGTACGGATTGTTTGATCACTTGGCACTATTGTTGGGACCCTGTCCTTTTTGTGGATGTGACTCTGTCACTATTGGCATGCCTGTTGATTCGGATCATTTTACATCTTAAGAATGGAAGTTGTCCATTTTAAGTACGAACTAGAAAGCCATTTTTAATATGGTTCTTAGTTCTCTTGATTATTAGGCTTTGACCCTTCATGATACAGGGCGTCGGCCCTTCTTGATACTTGCTTGTGCTTGGTGTGACGACATGATGTATTTATTGGGCGAGCATTGTTGTTGAATCTTTTAGAAAATGGTGCTACGAGCGTTCTTGACATTTGGATCTTTAAATATCGAACATGATACTCTTTATATATTGTTTACTTGATTCATTTATTATGTTCAATTATGTTGCCCATGACTTGAGAAAGGTAACTTGGTGAATCTGAGGTCTTCAAACATATAGTTTATTCACCACTAAGCTATATTCTTAGCGATAGTTGTTTCTATCGTAGGGAATGTTCGAGACGATGCATGAAACTTGCCATTGGATATGGAGATTTTGAGAGCCTTAAGGAAGATCACATGTGCATATAGGCATCTATATTTTGTATAAACCTTGGGATTTGTACATGATCTATGTGTTGTACATTTACATGAAATTTTGAGAACTAATTTTATCATGTCACCATGGATTGTAATATACGTATATCTATATATTTTGTTCTTTTGGGGTGTGTAAATCCAAGTGTTGTAATATACGAAATTTACTATTAGATTTGAATGTTTGTGTGAAGCATGAACCGGCTGATTTCGGTACTCGGAAGTTGGTAATATTCTTGTTATCTCATCCTTAAGTGTGAGGATAATATATGCATGAAAAGCTCGTCAGTTATTTTCTTAAATTATTCTGGGAGGGTCTTTCTGTCATAAGTTAAATTTCGCGCCATGTCAATTTTAACATCAAGTTAATGTGAAAATAGGCAAGATGTATATCATTAACTAAATTAGTCGTTATGAACCTACTTCCTCTACTAGATTAAAATTAATATGCCCTTCATTAATCTCTTTTAAATGTCGCAAGCATTAAATTAGATTTCTTCTTTAAGTGGTAGTATTCTTTCGAAAGGGTCGCTTCAAGTGTTGGTATCAGAGCCTAGGTTTGTGGTTCTAGGACTTTTGGTGTGAATTACTTATATACCTGTTTGCTTTCAAAAAGGTTCTATTTAGATTTCTTGTTCACTTACATGGTTTATCATATTTTTATTGCATGTAGATTGCACATGCATCTAGTACATGTCCCTAATGCAATGTGATGTCCCCTTTTGAAGGAATTAAGTGATGGCCTCTTTTTGTGACCGACTTATGGAAGCTGCTCGTGAAGGTTCGGGTGCCTCAGTTTCCCAACCTCATGCACTGGAAGGGGTTGGAGAACATTTATCAAATCAATATGTTCCCCACACTGGTGGGTCTGAAGTGGGAACCATCAGGGTGTAAGAGTTGGTTCACATCCTTACATGAGTCGTGGTACTCAAGCCATGAATCCTCCTTTTCAACAAATGGATGAATTCTTCCACCACATGGCTGAATCAATGCATGATCCCAACGGGATTAACTTTGAGAAAATGAAGAAAATGGGTGGTGTGGAGTTTGAAGGCACTGTTGATCCCACTGATGCTGAACAATGGCTGGAGCTCATGCAGAGGGTGTTTAAGCAGTTGGAGTGTTCAAATGTTGCCAAATTTAAGTATGCTATTTCACTATTACAAAAGGATGCTTATGATTGGTGGTCAAGTGTTCTGAATGCCAAGGTAAAACCTTTGGTTCGTACTTGGGATGATTTTCTTAAGGAATTTCGTATGAAGTACGTCCCACCTGCTTATTGTGATGCAAAGAAAAACGAGTTTTTGAATCTAAGGCAACGCGGCATGTCTATTGCTGAATACGAACAAAAGTTTCTAAGGCTCTCTCGCTATGCTGGAGGTATAATTAAACAGGAAAAAGACAAGTGCAGGAAATTTGAAGATGGTTTAAATGATTTCATTAGGAAGAATGTGGTGATCCTGCAACATGAGAACTTTTGTAAGCTAGTGTCTGCTGCTTTTACTTGGGAACGACTTGATAAAGAAGAAGCTAATAGAAATGAAAACAAATTTCGAAAGCCTAGACCAGATTTTGGGGGTCCATCAAAAAGGGGAAGGTTTGATAATTCTAAGGCTGGTAATGATAACAGGCAACCGCAACAAAAGCAAAATAGATCAGATTTTTCTACAGCTAGTACTCCAAATTATGGCCAAGGCAAGCCTCGTGTTCCCACTTGCCCGCAATGTGGAAAGAATCATTATGGTACTTGCCGGAGAGCTTCTGGTGCATGTTTCAATTGTGGGAGCTTTGATCATACAGTGAAGGACTATCCTAATCCTAATAATGATCCTTCCTTGAGAACTGCATGATCAGTTCATAAGCCTTCTATTAATCCTCCTCAAACTAATAGAGGTGCAAGACATAAAAACACCCAAGTAGAAGGTGCAAGTGGAGCTAATAAAGCTAGTGGACCAAGGACTATTGCACGCGCTTATGCTATGAGGCAGAGGGATGATCAAGATGGACAAGACGTGGTTGTCGGTATATTTTACTTATTTGGCTTATGTGTGTTTACACTGTTTGATCCTGGTTCTACACATTCCCATATTTTTTCATCACTTGTTCTTCCTGAAAACATGAAATATGTGAGACTTAATTATGATGTGCTGGTTGAAAGTCCTTTGGGTTATCAGGTTGTGTGTAATCGAATTTATCGTGATTGTCCCTTTGTGATTCAAAACCTAGTCTTCCCTGCTGATTTGATTGAAATGCCCTTCAAGGATTTTGATGTCATTATCAGGATGGATTGACTTTATAAATATCATGCAGTGGTAGATTGTAGGTCAAAGTATTTTACCTTTAAAGATCCTACTTTTTCACACATCATTGTACAAGGTGAAAGATCATTGACATCTAGTATTATTTCTGCGGCCTTGGCAAGAAAGTTGATGCGTCAAGGTTTTAGGGCATACCTTGCTCACATATTTGATACATAGTTGAAGAGTCCTTGTATCAAGGACATACCTACTGTATGTGATTTTTCAGAAGTCTTCCCAGAAAACCTTCATGGATTTCCCCCGGAAAGAGAAGTTGAATTTCCAATTGAGCTTATTCGTAGATCTAACCCTATTGCTATCACTCCTTATAGAATGGATCCAGCATAATTAAGAGAATTGAAATCTCAATTGCAAGAACTTCTTGAGAAGGGTTTTATTAGACCTAGTGTTTCTCCTTGGGGAGCCCCTGTTTTATTCGTAAAGAAGAAAGATGGCACTCTTAGGCTTTGTATTGACTATAGACAATTGAACAGAATAACAATCAAGAATAAATATCCACTACCAAGGATCGATGATTTGTTTGACCAGCTGAAGGGTACTAAAGTATTCTCAAAAATTTATTTAAGGTCTGGATATCACCAACTGCGTGTTAGAGAGAAGGATATTCCTAAAACTGCTTTAAGAACTCGGTATGGTCATTATGAATTTTTCTTGATGCCATTCAGATTGACAAATGCTCCTGCGGTATTCATGGATCTAATGAATCGGGTATTCAAGCCTTATCTTGATCAGTTTGTGGTTGTCTTTATAGATGATACTTTAATATTTTTTAGAAGTAGTGAAGACCATGATAGACACCTTCAGATTGTTTTGAAAATTTTGAAGGAGAAAGAACTTTATGCTAAACTTTCCAAGTGTGAATTTTGGCTTGATGAAGTGGCTTTTCTGGGACATGTGGTATCAACCGAAGGCGTGAAGGTGGATCCTAGTAAGATACAATCAGTTGTTGAATGGAGACCTCCCAAAAGTCCAACCGAGGTAAGAAGTTTCTTGGGCTTAGCAGGATACTATAGAAGATTTGTGAAAGTCTTTTCCGTTATCGCCTCCCCTTTGACTAAGCTCTTGAAGAAGGAAGTAAAGTTTATTTGGGATGACAAATTCTAAGAGAGCTTTGAAACTCTCAAATCCTTGTTGACTCAAGCGCCTATACTTACTCTACCAATTGAAGGGAAAGAATATGTAGTATACAGTGATGCTTCTCACAATGGTCTAGGATGCGTTTTGATGCAAGAGGGGAAGGTTATTTCTTATGCCTCTCGAAAATTAAAACCACATGAATTGAAATATCCTACTCATGATCTTGAACTTGCTGCTATAGTCTTTGCTTTAAAAATATGGCGGCATTATTTGTATGGAGAGAAATGTCATATATTTACTGATCACAAGAGCTTAAAATACTTGAGTACTCAGAAAGAGCTAAACCTAAGACAACATAGATGGCTTGAACTCATCAAGGATTATGACTGCACGATTGATTATCATCCAGGTAAAGCTAATGTGGTTGCAGATGCCTTAAGTGGAAAATCCTTTGGAAGAATTTCTTTGAGTCCTTTACCCTTGCTCCTTGAGTTAAGATCCATGAATGTTTGTTTTACACCTGATTCAAATGGTTTAGTTATTGCTAATTTTCAAGTAAAGCCAATATTACTTGAACAGGTGAAAGAAGCACAAAAGTTAGATGAGAAACTTGTAAAACTGACCAGAGAAGTTCAAAATGGGGAAAAGCGTGATTTTACATTAACAGAGGATGGTGTCTTATTTTATCAGAACATGTTATACGTCACTAATGATGACAAATTGAGGAGAGAAATACTGAATGAAACATATACTTCACCATAAGCAATGCATCCTGGAGGTACAAAAATGTACCAGACCATCAAAGAACATTATTGGTGGAATGGTATGAAAAGAGACCTTGCAGAGTTCATTTCCAAATATTTGGTTTGTCAACAAGTAAAGGCAGAACATCAAGTCCCAGTTGGTTTACTACAACCCTTGTCGATGCCGGAATGGAAATGGGAGAGAATAACTATGGACTTTCTTTCTGGACTTCCTCACACTCAGAGAAATCATGATGCAATATGGGTGATTGTGGACAGGCTAACCAAAAGTGCTAACTTCCTAGCAATCAGAATGGATTACTCACTTGAGCATTTAGCTGAGTTGTACATTAATGAGATTGTAAGACTACATGGGATCCCTGTGTCTATTGTATCCGACCGAGACCCAAGGTTTACATCTAGATTTTGGGGCAGCTTCCAGGAAGCTTTAGGTACTAAGTTGAAATTTAGCACTTCGTTCCATCCTCAAAAGGACGGCCAGTCGGAAAGAGTGATACAAATTTTGGAGGATATGCTTCGAGCTTGCATTATGGATTTTGAGGGTAGTTGGGACAAACACTTGGCTTTGATAGAATTTTCTTACAATAATAGTTACCAATCGAGTATTGGAATGCCTCCCTATGAAGCCTTATATGGAAGAAAGTGTCGGACCCCTCTTTGTTGGAGTGAAGTTGGTGAAAGGAAACTTATTGGTCCTGAAATTGTGCAACAAACAGAAGACAAGGTAAAAATTATCAAGGATCGTCTAAAGATTTCTTCGGATAGACAAAAGTTATACGCTGATCTTAAAAGGCATGACATTGAATATCAAGTTGGAGATAAATTATTCTTAAAGGTGTCTCCATGGAAAAAGATTATGAGATTTGGCCAAAAAGGAAAACTTAGTCCCCGATTTATTGGACCTTATGAGATACTTGAAAGGGTTGGACCAGTTGCATATTTATTGACTTTGCCACCTGAGTTAGACAAGATTCACAATGTCTTTCATGTTTCTATGCTCAGAAGATATCGTTCTGATCCATCTCATATTCTTCCAGTTGAATCTATTGAGGTTAATCCTGACTTGGCGTATAATAAAGAACTTATTCTAATTCAAGCTCGAGAAGTAAAGCAACTTAGGAACAAGATAATCCCCTTAGTAAAGGTACTTTGGAGGAACCATTCTGGAAAAGAAGCTACCTGGGAAAGAGAAGAAGACATGAGGACCCACTATCCACACTTGTTCCGGGACTAGAGTAAGGTAAATTTCGAGACGAAATTTCTTTAAGAGGGAGAGAGTTGTAACTCCCCAAAATACTAGACCAACTTTCTCATGTCTATACACCATTGCTTAATTACTACAATATGTTTTATTCTCATTTTGGGAACTTGCAATTTTGTGATATTTGCAATCTTGCTTAACATAATGGTGATCGTAATTTAAGGGACTGTATTGGGGTATTTACATAATATTCTAATTAGAATTATTTATAACTTGAAAGGGAGGTTAGGGTTATACATATAGGTATATATGTATGCATTTTGGGCAGCCAACCCTTTTTTGGGCAGCCACCTTTTGGAGGCACCTGTACATGTGACTAGCCTCACTTTTGAGACTATGTTTTGACACCTCTTCTAGTAAAATTCGTCTCACCTGAAGTCTAAGAACCTTAGAAAATTATCTAACCATTTTTTCTTCAAAATCACAAGACAAAAACTTGGTCCTTTTTTCTGGAATTGGAGACAAACCCTTCTTGTTGGTAAGTGTAGTTTATGCATATCTCTTTCTATAGAACTTATTTTACAGTGAATAAATATGATTCGGAAAGATAATTCGTATACCTACAACTCTTATGTTGATGCAAACTCTAACTTAGCTGTTATGGATTCAAAATATGGGACGCAACATAGGGCAAGTTTTGTCCAGATTTTGGAATTTGAAGTCCTGTATGATCAACTGTTAGTATTTTGAATATATCTTTTTGTACAAAATATATTTTGTGGTGATTCTTGTTTGTTTGCAACCCTAATATATGTATCTACATCTTTCATGAAGGTTATAAAGTCTAGTTTTGTTGTTTTCCTTTTCAAATCTAAGTTGCGACATGAGGTACTAGGCTGGCCAGAACCACTGTTTTGGGAGCATAGTTGTATTCGTACAGGCTAAGCTTACTTGTGATTATAATCCTGTTTTACTTCGACATTATTGAGCTTCTAGGAATTAAAGAAGTTATTTAATTGCATTTTTAAGGTTGTTTATACTCGTGAACAAGTTGAGGACCTTGAAACGTTGGTTGGTCTACGGTCTCAACTCGCGAAGTTGTGTTGGACTGTTTCTTTGCTAAAGCACTGAGGTTTGTGTATAAACTTGTACTTGCACTCTTTTAACTGCTTGTATATCTGAAAGTTGATGTTTTTACCTTGGTAACCTCTTGTAATTTTGCATTGTCGTGTTGGTATCCTTTAAGACGTTAAAGATGCTTGTGTAACTCGCCCACTTGTACGGATTGTTTGATCACTTGGCACTCTTGTTGGGACCCTGTCCTTCTCGTGGCTGTGACTCTGTCACTATTGGCATGCCTCTTGATTCGGATCATTTTCCATCTTGACTCTGGATTTTTAGTCCGTCTTAAGAATGGAAGTTGTCCATTTTAAGTACGAACTAGAAAGCCATTTTTAATATGGTTCTTGGTTATCTTGTTATTAGGCTTTGACCCTTCTTGATACAGGGCGTCGGCCCTTCTTGATACCTGCTTGTGCTTGGTGTGACGACATGATGTATTTATTGGGTGAGCATTGTTGTTGAATCTCTTGGAAAATGGTGCTATGAGCGTTCTTGACATTTGGATCTTTAAATATCGAACATGATACTCTTTATATATTGTTTACTTGATTCATTTATTATGTTCAATTATGCTGCCCATGACTTGAGAAAGGTAACTTGGTGAATTTGAGGGCTCCGAACATATAGTTTATTCACCACTAAGATATATTCTTAGCGATTGTTGTTTCTATCGTAGGGAATGTTCAAGAGGATGCATGAAATTTGCCATTGGAGATAGAGATTTTGAGAGCCTTAAGGAAGATCACATGTGCATATAGGCATCTATATTTTGTATAAACCTTGGGACTTGTACATGATCTATGTGTTGTACATTTACATGAAATTTTGAGAACTAATTTTATCATGTGACCATGGATTGTAATATAAGTATGTCTATATGTTTTGTTCTTTTGGGGTGTGTAAACCCAAGTCTTGTAATATACGAAATTTACTATTAGTTTTGAATGTTTGTGTGAAGCATGAACCGGCTGATTTTGGTACTCGGAAGTTGGTGATATTCTTGTTATCTCATCCTTAAGTGTGAGGATAATATATGCATGAAAAGCTCGTCAGTTATTTTCTTAAATTATTCTGGGAGGGTCTTTCCGTCATAAGTTAAATTTCGCGCCATGTCAATTTTAACATCAACTTAATGTGAAAATGGGTAAGATGTATATCATTAACTAAATTATTCGTTGTGAACCTAATCCCTCTACTAGATTAAAATCAATATGCCCTTCATTAATCTCTTTTAAATGTCGCAAGTATTAAATTAGATTTCTTGTTTAAGTGGTAGTATCCTTTCGAAAGGGTCGCTTCATCATATCTTCAAAGCTAAAGAAAAATATCTCCACACTCAGTTCTAAGTTCTAAAACTGAAGAATGATATGTTTCAATAAAACTCAAATTAAAATTTTGATACTAAGGTAAAAATTTAAACAAGTATTTATAGTTGTCAAAACTTGTGCTGCGAAGGACCAGTCGGCGCAATAAGTCGGGATTGCCGATTCTCTCGGCGATCCTCCCTTTGGTCATTTGTATTGCCATTTTTCTTTTGCCTTCACATTTATAGTTGTCAAAACTTGTGACTGCTCCTTTCTCTCACCGACTAGATTTTCTCCTTCAGGGAATGGCACTCTGGAACATTAGGCAAGACCCTTGCCGTTCGGCAACTCGCCTAATGGTTTTGGCGATTCCCAGGCCTTCTTTTCTTCATTCTTCAAATACTTTTTTCGTTTTTGCTCGATAGTGTCCATGCTTTGTCCTTCAACTCAAAATACCTGAAAGCAAGGTTTTACATTAGTTATTGAGACAAAATATGCATTTGAGGATACTAAATCTATTAAAATAAAGCCCTAAATGAGTCTAAATCGTGGACTCATCAGATCACCAATTTCTTTTATGTCTTGGACTATTGTATGGGCTATGACCCAAGATATTATTCATGTTGTTTAGATGGTTTGAGACTATAGTATTAGACTTCCGCTCGTTTAATAAAGACTTTGATTGTATTGGAAAATGTTTAAAATTTCTGCATCATTTTTTATTACTTTATGTTATGATATGCTAAGTGGCCTGTATGAGACCTCTTAGGTTCTTATACGCCTTGTTACATCTTGGGGGTGTCCCTGGTTCATGACAAACTTGATAATCAGAGCACAGGGTTTAGAATGGTTCTAGGATGTCTCAAACCACGTAAAGTAGAATCTTGCTCATAAGTGTGAAGCGCGCCACATTTATGAATGAGAGGCAACTAGATGCTTAGGAAACTTCACTTCTTCATTTCACTAAGTCATGCCATGGAGCTTATCTCTATAAGATCTTTATCCTAATACTTACCAGATGGTGTTCAGGATATGACTACTAGAAGGGCTAATGCTAAAAGGACTGAGGGAGACAATGTGGGTCAAGAAGTTCCTCCCCAAGCTCCTAATAAGTCCACATTTTGGATTCATTTAGGGATTTATTTTGATAGATTTAGTCTCCTCAAATGCATATTTTGTCTCAATAACTGATGTAAATACTTAAGTTTCAGGTATTTGAATTGAGAGACAAAGCATGGACGCTATCAAACAAAAACTTACATGGCGGCTGAAAGAACGAAGAAATAAAGGCATGAGGATCGCCTAATGCATTAGGTGAGTCACCGAATGGCCTAAATCTCACCTAATGTTCCAGTGTGCTGAGCCCTGAAGGAAAAGATCAAGTTGGCAATGAAAGGGACCAGTCGGCGTGTCGCCGAACAAGTCCGCGAAGCAGCACCATATCTCCCAATGATTCAAAATGTGAAGATGATGATGGCAAAAGCAGAAAGGTGATGATTCAGGCCAAAGGGCGGATCGTCGAGTGTCGCATAGGTAAAGTGTTTACTGGTCCGCCGGGTGAGACCTCTTGTACTCCTTCTTTCACTGATTAAGAGCCGGATGAGAATCCTCTCAAATCCTCGAATGAGAACTTCCCTTAAGGAAGGAATGAATCTAGGGAAGAAGTCGCAAGGATAGTTCCATTTCTCCGCTAGCCGGGGACATGACTTCCAACTGATAAACCCGCTCTTGCTCCATTCGCTGAATCTGGAGATTTATACTTGTTAGAAACTGTATTCTTACTCTTCTTTGTATTTCCAGGGGAAATACAAAGAAGAGTAAGAATACAGTTTCTAACAAGTATAAATCTCCAGATTCAGCGAATGGAGCAAGAGCGGGTTTATCAGCTGGAAGTCATGTCCCCGGCTAGCGGAGAAATGGAACTATCTGCTTGGTTGGGTTCTTTGCTTGCATATTCCACTTCTTAATCATCCTTCATTTCACTAATTCGTATTAACATGGACCTAAGATGAAGTAGATAGGTTTTACACTTTTCTCAAAGAAAGACGATCCCAACTAACTGCGCCGAGTGATCCTTCGCAGCATAAATTTTTGAAAACTATAAATACCCATTTAAATCTGTAGCTTAGTATCAAATTATTACAGAATTTTTAGATTATTTCAGTTTTAGTTCTTAGAGTTTTTGGGAGACATTGTTCTTGAGCTTTGAAGGTTTTGAAGGTTTTCATCTCCAAAAAAATGGAAGTGGGCATCAAAGAATCTTCATCTTAGACATGTTTAAAGACATTTTCTATCGTATCGATTTGATGGAAACACTTTTTGGTATCGATTTCTATCTCTTTATCATCTCTAGCTAAAACCCTAATTCTTGGGGTGTGATTATGTGAATATGGGTTAAATTTTCTGTTGGGTATTGCTCATTGATAGTCTATTTGCTGTTTAAATGTGATTTCATTTAGTTGTTGTGTTTGAACTTAATGGGATTGTAGTAGAAAATATGATTTCATCTTCACATTTTTTGCTTGCTCGAGTGAGAGGTTTAAAAACCAAAACTACTAAATTGATAGCATGTGGTTAGTGGGACGTCGTGGGTTCAGCTCGAGAGAGTGAATCCTAGACCTTCTCTCACTCATTCAATTCGAGAGAGTGAATGGGCTAAGGCGAAGATGGTGCTTAATTGCTGCAAATCGGTGTTCGAGAGTAACCGATTTGATTCAGGGTAAATTGTTCGAGAGAAAATGTATCCCTACTAAAGTCTAGCTTAGTTACGAATGTTCTACGATTTACTATCAATAGCATTTACTCGGTTGCTTATTTTCGCCCATATTCCTATCACATCCCAAGAATCCCGTCTCCCTAATTCGCATATTTATATTTTTGCTATTTTTGTTTATTAGTTGAATACAAACCCCTCATTGATAATTGACATTCGTGTTACTTTTTGATTTAGTGTGCTTTTATTCGTATATATTTATAGCTATGATTGATTGGAACAAAATTTTACTTTCCTACTTGATTCTCGACTACTAACTGCTCCCTTGGGACTCGACCCCAACCCATTCGGTTGGGTTATATTACTACACCCGATCATTGGCACTTGAACTGGAAGTAGTGTCCTGGATCTTAAGGACAAAGGTCGTCAATTGGTGAAAGGTGCGATTCTAGCTGTCCTTACCCCTTTGCAGACTTCTATTGACACTCTCAATACGAGAGTTGAAGCTTGTGAGAGTAGGCAGAATGGAACCTCCAAGATTCCAGCTTTGAAAGCCGTGGTAGCAGAATTGAGGAAAGACGTAGACTATCTGAAGTCTACCAACTTCACTTCATTAATAGAGGTTGCATATATCTTGGACGATCCTGAGACTTTAGAGATCCCTCCGTCTACCACCGAAGATGTACCTAGGGATGAAATAGCAGTTGATGAGTTAGATGAAAAGACAAATGAGGAGAAGATAACGATATGGGAGGAGAGCATATATAGAGACTTGCCGGACATTGCGGAGGTTGAGGGAGCTATGGTAAATGCCATTGTACAGGCTTCCCTAGCAGATACACCTTTAGCGGTCTCTAGTAGAGCTGGCTCTTCTGAGATGACTCCGGGCATTGATGCCCAAATCAAGACCGATGCACTGGGCACCGATGCCCAGAAAGATGGAGTGACTGCTTAGACAAGATCCCCTCTTTACATCCCTCTATTTCTTACTTTATTTTAAATGTTGGATAATTTTGTTTGCATTTGAGTACATATACTTTTATTTGTGGTGGGGTGAGGCCCACCTCTCTCTCTTTTGTGATTGATGTTTTGTGTATATATTTGGATCATTATGCTTAAAATTGTGTTATGCACTACTTTTTGGGGGTGTTTGAGCTTGTGGCTCCTTGTGCTTTAATTGTAAATGATTTTTTACCCTTCCAAATATTTTTGCCCACTCTTGTATGTACTTGAATGTGGCTGTTCTTTGGCAAATTTGAGTCTTGGTTTTGATCAATACTGATGAATTGAATAGTGCTCATAATTGAACGAACATGAATGTGCGGCTACAATGAGACCAAATGAAATTGCATAGACAATATGTGAACTTTTTGCATCTCGTTGTGATTAGCCAAGTATCAAAGGATTCATTTCTGATGATCATTGCACACTAGCCAAAGTGTGGAGTATTGTTTGCCTTTGGTGTCAATGCCGTGTGTGATGAGCTTATCATGAACCATGCATGGTGACACCTAGAATTTTCCCCGTTGTTCCGGTTGACAAAGTGATGTGATCTCATGATATGATCTTAGGCAACTTTGAAGAGTGTGAAATAATTTGACATATACCTCTTTTGTGGCCTACCTTGTGAGTGTGTGTGAACCTTTTTTGAACACCCCTTGAGCCTTACCCTTCTTTGGAAGAAACTTGATGAAAACTTGACCTTTCTTAATCCACTACCTATAATCCTCTTGATTTACGGTTGATTAAATAGCCAACTTAGGCCAAAAGACTAAGTTGGGGTGTGGTGAAAAGAGAAGGCAAGTCAAGAAGTGCAAGAAAAGTCTCCTTTAACCTATGGTGTTGAGAAAAATGGAACTCCTCCATACAAAAAAAAAAGAAAAAGAGAAGAAAAGAATGAAAAAGAAAAAGTCATGGAATAAAGTTATGAAAATACAAAAAGAAATAGGGTTTCCGAACAATCCATGGAAAGTGAATAATGGGATGACTTATGAGCACTGAAGAAAAAGATGATAGAAGAGGGAAGGAAGTGTTGTGAGCACCACATTTCATAAGGATTAAATTCACCGAGCCTAAATAACCACACCTTTGCACTCAGCCCCATTACAAGCCTTGAAAAGACCTTTTTGATCTTGAGTGAGCTGAAGCAATTGTCAATTGGAAAATATGGGCAAACCAATGGGTGAAAGCATGAATTATGATCATCTTTGTGAGTGTGAGCGTTGCATTTAATTCTGGAACTTTAAATGACTAAACCATTATGTGTGAAAATGGAATCATTCTTTGTGTGAGGGAATTTGAACACTTTTGTTGAGATTGAACTTGCATTTGAAGCAAGTATTGTGATTTTGAGAATCTTTGATAATGGTGTGTCACAACTTGAGTATTTGAGTACACAATGGATCCTTGCATGAGTAAGTTGAGTCTTGTGTGTACATTCATGATTGAATCTTGTGTAGCACTATTTGAGACACCTTTTTGAACTACTGAACTTGAGTTTTACTTGAGGACAAGCAAAAGTTTAAGTTGGGGGTGTTCATGAGTCTACAATTTAGACTCATTTAGGGATTTTTTTGATAGATTTAGTGACCTCAATTGCATATTTTGTCTCAATAACTGATGTAAATACTTAAGTTTAAGGTATTTGAATAGAGAGACCAAGCATGGACGCTATCAAGCAAAAAGGAATAAGCCGGCTGAAAGAACGAAGAAATGAAGGCTTGAGGATCGCCTAATGCATTAGGCGAGTCGCCGAATGGCCTAAATCTCTCCTAATGTTCCAGTTTGCTGAGCCCTGAAGGAAAAGATCAAGTTGGCAATAAAAGGGAGCAGTCGGCGCATCGCCAAACAAGTCCGTGAAGCAACACCATATCGCCAAATGATTCAAAATGCGAAGATGATGATGGCAAAAGCAGAAAGGTGATGAACCAGACTAAAGGGAGGATAGTCGAGTGTATCGGCGATCCTGACTAACTGTGATGAGTGATCCTTCGCAACAAATTTTTGAAAACTATAAATACCCATTTAAATCTGTAGCTTAGTATCAAATTATTACTGAATTTTTAGATTATTTCAGTTTTAGTTCTTAGCATTTTTGGGAGACTTTGTTCTTGAGCTTTGAAGGTTTTAAAGGTTTTCATCTCCAAGAAATTGGAAGTGGGCATCAAAGAATCTTCATCTTAGACGTGTTTAAAGACATTTTCTATCGTACCCATTTGATGGAAATACTTTTTTATATAGATTTCTATCTCTTTATCATGTCTAGCTAAAACCCCAATTTTTTGGGTGTGATTATGTGAATATGGGTTAAATTTAATGTTGGGTATTGCTCATTGATAGTCTATTTGTTGTTTAAATGTGATTTCGTTTAGTAGTTGTGTTTGAACTTAATGGGATTGCAGTTGCAAATACGATTTCAGCTTCGTGTTTTTGGCTTGCTCGAGAGAGAGGTTTTAAAACCAAAACTACTAAATCGAATGGTTGTGGTTATTGGGCCGTCTTGGGTTCAACTCAAGAGAGTGAATCCTAGACCTTCTCTCACACATTCAGCTCGAGAGAGTGAATGGGATAAGGCGAAGGTTGTGCCTAATTGCTGCAAATTGGTGTTCGTGAGGAACCGATTTGATTCAGGGTAAATTGTTCGAGAGAAAATTTACCCCCACTAAAGTCTAGCTTAGTTACAAATGTTTAGTGATTTACTATCAATAGCATTTACTCGGTTGTTTATTTTCGCCCATATTCCTATCACATACCAAGAATCCCGTCTCCCTAATTCGCATCTTTATATTTTTGCTATTTTTGTTTATTAGTTAAATACAAACCCCCCATTGATAATTGACATTCGTGTCACTTTTTGATTTAGTATGCTTTTATTCGTAAATATTTATAGCTATGATTGATTAGAACATAATTTTACTTTTGTACTTAATTCTCGATTACTAACTGCTCCCTTGGAACGCGACCCAAACCCCATTCGGGTAGGTTATATTACTACACGCTATCATTGGCACTTGAAGTAGTGTCCTGATATGTTAAATCAGCTCCTCTTCAAGCTCTGATGGATCCTTTGGCTGACAATGTGACAAATGCAAAGTTTAGGTCTGCTTTCCAAGTGTTGGCTCAAGCCATGATGGCCCAAGCCAATAGAGAGGTGGTGACCCCCGTAAACCCAAATGTGGGTACGGCGGCGGCAAAAGGGAGGGACTTTACAAGGATGAACCCTCCAAAATTTCATGGCTCCAAAGTTGAGAAAGATCCTCAAGAGTTTATCGATGAGGTCTATAAGATACTTGCAATTATGGGACTGACTCCGGTCGAGAAGGAGGAATTGGCCGCTTACCGACTCAAAGGGGTTGCTCAGATTTGGTTGAGAAAAGGCCGGAATAAGCGCATCCCATAGAGTGGGAAAGGTTCAAAGGTGTTTTTCTTGATAGATTATTTCCTCTTTAGATGATATAAGACAAGGTGCTTGATTTCATCAACCTACGACAAGGAAATATGATTGTGAGGGAGTACTCTTTGAGGTTCACTCAACTATCTAAATATGCTCCTTCTATTGTAGCGGATCGTAGGACCAAGATTTGTAAGTTTGTGTTGGGTGTGTTCGACTTGGTAGTCAAAGAATGTCGCACAACTATTCTTGTCCATGACTTGTATATTTTTTGCCTTATGGTGCATTCCCAACAAATTGAGGAAGAAAACTCAAGGAAAGATCTAGGAAACAAAAATGGAAAGAACGGATAATGGTAACTTTTCATATTCTAGGCTCGATGGATGGGGTCGTTCAAGGTTCTGGCAAAAGTTCTCCGGGCAAGGTTCTTCAAATGCTCCTCCAAGGTCTAACAATGAAAGGATGTCTAACCTTAAACCTCAAGGAGATGGTAATATGTCCATGATGCCTACTTGTGCTAAGTGTGGGAGAAATAATGAGGGTAAGTGTTTAGCGGGTTCCAATACTTGCTTTGGGTGTGCCAAGATGGATCACAAGATAAGGAATTGTCCTTCGATGTCTAAGAATGAGGGAGATAATCGTCGTAGAGCTCAACCCTATTCCTCATTCGGTCCAAGTGGTTCGGGTGCAAATGCTCCTAAGCAAAACTGATTATATGCTCTCCAAACTATAAGTGATCAAGAGTGTTCCCCAGATGTGGTGACCGGTATGTTAAAAGTTTTTCAAATAGATGTTTATGCTTTTCTTGATCCCGGTGCTACTTTGTCCTTTGTGATTCTATTTTGGCTAAGAGGGTCTATATAAAATTTCACGTGTCCTTATCCCATAAAGTTACTCTTGTTGACTTGGTAGAACTTGATATGTTAGACTTTGATGTCATCCTTGGTATGGATTGGTTGCATTCATACTATGCTTCTATCGATTATAGAACTAGGGTGGTTAAGTTTCAATTCCCAAATGAGCCTATCCTAGAGTGGAAGGGGGGAAATTCTATGCCTAAGGGTCGGTTAATTTCTTATCTTAAAGATTGAAAGATGTTTTGTAAGGTTGATTTTACCATCTAGTGAGGGTGAGGGATGTAAATTCTGAAACCCCTTCTCTTGAGTCGATCCCAATTGTAAAAGAGTTTCCGGAAGTGTTATCAGATGATCTACCCGATATTCCTCCCAAAAGGGAAATAGATTTCGGTATTGACCTTCTTCCGGATACGCAACCTATTTGTATTCCTCCTTATAGAATGGCTCCGGTGAAACTTAAGGTGCTGAAGGAAAAATTGAAAGATCTATTAGACAAAGGTTTTATCGAACCAAGCATCTCACCATGTGGTGCTCTAGTGTTGTTCGTTAAAAAAAAGATGTGCATCGACTATAGTCATTTGAACAAAGTGTCTATTAAGAACAAGTATCCTCTCTCTAGGATTGTTGATTTGTTTGACCAACTTCAAGGAGCAAGTTATTTTTCTAAAATTGATCTTCGATGGGGTTATCACCAATTGAGGGTGAAGGAAGAAGATATTCTGAAAACGGCTTTTAGAACCCGATATGGTCACTATGAGTTTTTGGTAATGTCGTTTGGGTTAGCTAATGCTCTAGCGGCTTTAACGGACTTGATGAATAGGGTGTTCAGACAATACCTTGATATGTTTGTGATTGTGTTCATTGATGATATTTTGATCTACTCAAGGAGTGAGGATGAGAATAATTATTATTTGAGAATTGTATTGCAAATCCGTAAGGAAAAATAACTCTTCGCAAAGTTTAGCAAGTGTGAGTTTTGGCTAAGGTCCGTAGCATTGATATTGTTTCAAGAAAAGGTATAGAGGTAGATCCTTTGAAGATGGATGTGGTCAAGAGTTGGCCTAGACCTCTATCACCTTCATACATTAGAAGTTTCTTGGGTTTGGTCGGTTAATATCGACGATTTGTTGAGGGGTTTTCTTTTATTGCCTCCCCATTGAAGGCTTTGACTCAAAAGAAGGTTGAGTTTGTATGGTTCAAATTATGTGAAAAGAGTTTTCAAGAGTTGAAAGATAGAATTACTTCCGCTCCGGTCTTGACTTTACCGAAAGGAACAAATAGTTTTGTGGTATATTGTGATGCCTTGAGAATTTGTTTGGGATGTGTGCTTATGCAAAATGAAAAGGTCATTACATATGCTTCAAGGCAACTTAACGTCCATGAGAAGAATTGTCCGACCCACGATCTTGAATTAGCGGCGGTGGTTTTTGCCTTAATGATATGAAGGCATTATTTGTATGGTGTTCATGTAGATGTGTTCACCGACCACAAAAGCTTGCAATATGTGTTTCATCAAAAAGATTTGAATCTTCGCCAAATAAGGTGGCTTGAGTTATTGAAGGATTATGATATGAGTGTTCTTTATCACCCCGGAAAGGCGAATGTAGTAGCGGATGCTCTTAGTAGGTTGTCTATGGGTAGTGTTGCTCATTTTGATGATAATAGACAAGATTTGGCACGAGATGTCCATAGATTAGCCCGATTGGGTGTTCGATTAGTAGACTCTGCCAAGGGTGGTATTATGGTTCACAATGGTTCCGAATCATCTTTTGTGAGTAATGTGAAAGCTAAACAATGTCTTGATCCGACTTTGGTAGAATTGAAGGAAGCGGGGCTCAAAAAGTCCGTTGAGGCTTTCTCTCAAGGGGGAGATTGAGTACTTAGATACCAAGGCCGACTATGTGTTCCAAATGTTGATGACCTAAGGGAACAAATTTAGGCAGAAGGCCATAGTTCTCGATATTCCATTCACCTGGGATCCACCAAGATGTACCGTGATTTGTGGGAGATCTATTGGTGGAATGGGATGAAGAAATATATTGCGGGATTTGTGGCTAAGTGTCCAAATTGCCAACAAGCGAAGGTTGAACATCAGAAACTGGGAGGTTTATCCCAAGACATTAGCATTCCTACTTGGAAGTGGGAAGACCTGAATATAGATTTTATTGTTGGTTTTCCTTAAACCCGGCAACAACATGACTCTATTTGGGTTGTAGTAGACCAAATTAAGAAATCGGCTCATTTCATTCCCTTGAAAGTTTCTTATGTGGCAAAAGACTATGCCAAATTATATTTGAGAGAAATGGTAAGGTTCCATGGGATACCCTTGTCCATTATCTACGTTATAGGTACTCAGTTTACTTCTCAGTTTTTGAAGTCATTTTAAAAGTGTCTCAGCACTAAAGTGAAGCTTAGCACGACTTTTCACCCACAAAACGATGGATAAATGAAGAGGATATGTTGAGACCATAAGTCATCAATTTCTAGGGAAGTTGGGATGATCACTTGCCATTGATAGAGTGCGCTTATAATAATAGCTACCTTTCAAGTATTGGTATGGCCCCCTTTGAATCTCTTTATGGTAGGAGGTGTAGATCTTCCATAGGGTGGTTCAAAGTGGGTGAGGTTTCCTTAAGTGGACCCGAATTAGTTCATGAGGCTATGGATAATGTCCGGCTCATTAGAGAGAGGTTGAGAACGGCCCAAAGTCGGCAAAAGTCCTATGCCGATGTTAGAAAGAGAGACCTTGAGTTTGAGGTTAGTAATTGGGTCTATTTAAAAATCTCACCCATGAAGGTTGTGATGAGGTTTGGGAAGACAGGGAAACTTAGTCCTCGATACGTAGGCCCGTGTCAAATCTTGAGACGTGTTGATAAGGTTGCTTATTAACTTTATTTGCCAAATGATTTGGCAATGGTGCCTTTGGTGTTCCATGTCTCTATGCTTAAGAAGTGTGTTGGAGATCCTATATCCATAGTTCCCCTAGAAGGCTTGGGGGTTGATGAAAAGCTCTCTTATGAAGAGGTATCGATTGAGATCTTAGACCGACAAGTTAAGAGATTGAGAAAAAAGGAAGTTGCTTCCGTGAAGGTATGGTGGAGAAACCACTTAATTGATGAGGGTGCTACTTTGGAGGCCGAGGCCGATATGAAGTCCCGATATCTTCTACTCCTATTCTAGCTTGAGGTAATGAATTTCATCTTAGTTTGTTCTATGTTTATAAGTCATGTGTGATTTATGTGTTTCCATGATTTCTTTATATGCATGTTCATGAAAAAGCTTGAGTTTTGAAAGAAATGACTTATGTTATTTTTTTTCGTCACGTTGTAGTGCATTGACTATGAGTCGCCTATAGACTTAATGAGGTGAATTGATGAACATGTTTTAGATATGATTTTTGAGATTGAATTGCATATGAGCTCCATGAGATTGTGTTGAGCGTGTTTTAAGTTGGAGAAGGTAGTTCCTCCTTGAATATAAGAAATCTGAAAATTTCATCCATATTGGGTTGATAGATGTAGCTCCTACTCCCTTACGGTGCATTGAGTATGTTTGGCTTGGAGTTGATGTTTCCTCCTTAGTTGTGTGCATTTAGATGAGTTCCATACATTATGGGCTGCTAGTCCTGAGTCGTTACGTTAGGAAACATGCTTAGAATCTAATTAGAGGACGAATGATCCCAAGGAGGAGATAATGTAACACCCCAAATTCGAAAGAGAGAACATAGTAACTTTTCAGGACATACAGGTGCCATCCACGAGGACCCAACCATGAGTCGTGGGTTGAGCCATGAGTCGTAGGTGGGGCAGTGGAGAGGGCCACCAAAAAGGCATGGACCACGGTGAGACCCATGGACCATAGGTGGGTCCACACCCCGTGGTCCAGCAGCCGTAGGTCAGAATGAAAGCCTCTGACCAGGCGACGACTGACCATGACGGACCGTAGGTCCATCCACGGTTTGTCGGTCGTAGGCTGACAGTTATTTTTAGGGGCACATGGGTCTTTTCCGGTTTTAATTAAATCAATGTGGTGTCGTTTATCCTAAGTTTAGAACGCCTATATAAGTATTTTTAACACCCAAAATACCCCAATCAAGTCATTTTTTCAAATCCCAAAAGAATTCCAAATCTCCTCTCAAATATTCTCTCTCTAGAAGTTGGAAGCAAAAGGAAGAAATTGAAGCTAGGTCAAGTAAAAGTCTCCAATCTTCAAGCTTGTGAGGGATTTGTAATCAAGGTATGATAGTTTTTCATCCATGGAGTCCCCTAGAATTCCTCAATTTTAGTTAGGGTTTCTTCCAATGTGATGGGTTATGATGAATATTGTTGATCCAATTGAGTAGATTGTGATTGTTTATGATACAATTGGTAGAAGTACATGTTTTTAGAGTGAAATTACATGTACTCATGCCTATTCCATGATTCTAACATAGAAATTATATAATTGGGTTGATGTCATGAAGGGAAACTTTATGGGTTTAGGCTTATCCTTACAGGATTGATGAATTATAATTAAAATTGCTTGAGAATAGAGCTTAGATGATGATTATAACATGTAGTGCTTTGAGAGTAAATCTTATGATGTGAATTGTTAGTAATTGATGTTATTGTTGTGGAATGGATACTTCCCACATGAATTGCTTAATTATGAATGTATGAATGTGAAAGGTTTACTCACATAAATGATTCTAGGTTGAAAGGATTGCTCACCTAAAATGAATCTAGACTAAAATATTATGTAATTGATGAGGCTAGAGGCGATTACCCTTGACCTCCATATGAAAGGATATAAGGTGACTTCCCATAATCCTTGGAATTGAACAAGAGGTGAGTCCCCACGTTCTTATTATGATGAATTGACATGGAGGTGAGTACCCATGCTCCTTATGAAATGATGTGGAGGATAGTACCCGTGTCGTATGATTTGACTTTGGAGGCGAGTACCCATGATCCTAAAAAAAGTAAGGCAACAGGCGAATACCCGTTATCCTTTGAAAGCTAGGCAAAGAGGCGAATCCCTATGTATTTAAAACTAGGTATGAATAATGTGAATTACGTTATGATAAATGAATAGCTTTGATTGTTCCTTGAGATGTTTTCCATGAGGTAAGCTTGACTAGAGGCGGATGACCCAAGTCTTGACTAAGGTTAAGTAAGCTTATTTGAGAAGTGTTCCTTTCTTATTATGATGATGTTGTATGTGCATTAATTATGCTTATGGTTTATATTGACTATACATTATGTCTATGTTATTTATGCTAGCCATCATATTTAGTAAATGTTTGTACTAATGCATACTTTTGCCTATATTCTTATCAAATGTAGGATCCGGCGATATTGATACTCACGCTCGTGGCTAGGTTCATAGTAGCTCAAGGAAGTGAAAATTTGGTAAGTCCTCATTGTGTTCGAGGATGTGATCACCACTTTCTTTTAATGTCTTTCATTTTATGTTGTGGACTATTGTATGGGATGTGACCCAAGATTTTATTCGTGTTATTTAGATGGCTTGAGTGTCACGACCCAAGAGTACCCCCTAGGCATGACATGGCGTAATTGACCCCGAAGGGGTCACATACAAGCACTTAGCATATTCATCACATAAAGACATATAAAAATACGGAAAAATTAAAAACTTTTACAATAAAGTCAACTTCTTCATAAAGGAAATAGGAACTAGACTTGTCTCAATCACCATCTAAACATAAGAGTACAAATAGGGTCTAAGCCCTTACATCAATGAAGTCTCCAAAAATAGGTCACCAATCTTTGGCCAACTCTCATCAATTGGGGCTGCCTTGGGGGTTAAGCTTATGGTCCTCCTCAAGGACCCCTAGGGTGGTCCATGGGGAGTCATACCTTGACGTTTAACCCCTAAACCCCTCAACCATGACTCGGGACAACATAAAACACCATCAAACCTCACACACTCACTAGTTAGGCTCTAGTTTTACTAGTTCGTTTTTAGGGTCGTTACATTATCCCCCACTTAGGAACATTCGTCCTCGAATAATAGTTTAAACACATTAAGGGGTAACGACTCAGGACCAGCAGCCCGCAATCATGCATGCAACATCAATATAAATGTATAAACATAGGAGGAAACATCACTCCACATAAAAATCAATGCAAACAAGAAGGTAGGAACTACATCTACAAACTCACTATGCATCAAAACTTCAAATTTCTCATTTCATTGGAGGAAATTCCTTCTCCATGTCACATCATGCTCATCACAATATCATTAAGCACATTATGCAATTTTCTCATAAAAGCACATTATGCAACTTCTTCATAACAACACATTTAGGCATGCTAAACAAGTCAACTCATGAAATATTTAGGCAAATCATCATAGATGCATATTAACATGAGGAACACAATTTGAAAACTCATTTTCTCATATAACAAGAATTCAACTAGAACATGCATAACATAAGGAAACCATGGAAACTCAAGTTCACATGTGACTCCAAAATCATGAAACAAGCTACAAGGAACTCTTGGTCTCAAGCTTGAATAGGAATAGAAGAAAGAGATAAGGATATCAACACTATCAACAACCCTTACTATTCATCAAACAATCCCCCATTTAGGAGAAAACCCAACTAAGGCTATCATGAAAAACAACATAAGTATCTCATCACCACAAAAAGGAACTATAACTTACCGATATCTTCATCCGGATTAGCTCCTTTGTCCTTGTTAGCTTGAAGCACATAGAAACGGTTCTTCTTTGGAGCATTAGGATCTGGGCCATCATAAGAAGCTTGTTTGGCCTCCCTTCCTCTAGCCATAAAAGTAGGATAATTTCTCACTTGATGATCACTTTTTCCACACCCATAGCACCCACTAGTACCGACTAGTCACTTCCCATGATGCCTCTTCCCACAAGTGTCACAAAGAGGTTTGGAAAATTGAGACCCACCATCTCTCTCCTCATTAGCCTTAGGAGCACTTGAAGAATCTTGGTTAGGAGCTCTCTTCTTGAACCTAGGTTGACTTTTCTCATCAGATCTACCCTGACTTTGCTCATCAGATCTACCCCTCTTCGAATCCCTATTCATCCTCATAAGTTTGGACTCATCAATAGATTGAGCATACACCATAAGCCAGGAAATATTCATATCATAATGGAGCATTGTCGTATGACACTCTTCCTTGACTAGGTCAGATAAACATATCACAAACCTACTCATCTCATCTCTAGGGTTAGACACCAAGGATGGAGCATACTTAGACAATAGGGTAAACTTCAAGGAATACTCCTCCACATTCATGTTACCTTGCCTAAGATTTATAAACTCCTCAACCTTACACTCCCTCTTCTCACAGGGAAAGTACCTACCAAAGAAAGCTCCCTTAAACTCCTTCCATTCTATAGGACCCACTTCAACCGGCCTATTGGCTTTCCATTGAGTGAACCACACTTGGGCCACATCTTTCAATTGATAGGAAACCAACTCCGTTTTATCCCTAGAAGATACACCCATAACATTGACTATCTTATAAACTTCAGCCAAGAATTCTTGGGGATCTTCTCCCACTCTAGAGCCAAGAAAAATAGGAGGATTCATCCTCATAAAGTCTCTCAATCTTGAGGCAAGAGTACTCTCATTAGCATTCACCCTGGGTCCCACATCCCAGTTAACTTGAGTCATCATGGCTTGGTCTAGGGTTAGAAAAGCCAACATAATGTCTTCATTAGTCATGTCCGGGGGAACCATCGTAACTTGGTTGCCTTGAGGAACTTGGCCACCTTGAGGGCCTTGGTCACCTTGGGGAGGAACTCTCTCGTTCATAATCTCTTCTTCCACTCTTCTTGGGTTTGCCCTTGTATTCATATCCTATAAACACAAGAGAAGGATTAGGAAAAGGACACTTATAGAGCTAAACTCTAAGGCACGACTTCAAGAATATGAAAGAAATGTAACTTTCTAAAGTCCTATAGTCTCTCTCTCATAGATGTATCTCAACTCACACCGATGAACAAGACTCTACTAGACGTGGCTTGTGAGACATCAACCCTAAAATCCATTTCCAAAATCTTATGGTCTGATACCATGTTTGTCACGACCCGAGAGCACCCCCTAGTCATAACACGACATACTCAACCCCGAAGCGGTCCTATACAAGCCTCATAACATTCATTCATCGCATAGGTAATAGAAACAGTTTGGAATTAAAACTTTTCATTTAAACCACACCATTCAAAACATTCATTTAACAATCTTTCAAAATACACAGCGGAAGTCTAAGTCTCACATGGCCATCTTGGACAAAACTTTAAACAAGACAGGGTCACGTCCCTTTACAATCAAAAACTACCAAATGTCTATTACATGAAATAAAGAGAGACTTCTAAACTCTTGTCCTCGATCTATGAGGACATACCACTTGATCTTGGAGGAATAGCAATCAAAGCACTTTAGTCTAGAGTAAGCAAATCACTTGCTCGAACCTACACTTGTAGTAAAAATAAGAAGAAATATGAGTTAGCAGACAAAAATGTACTAAGAATTATGATCATGCAAAACCATGCTTAAAAGGGGACATTTTGTTGAAAGTCATGTTTTTATGGCATTTGGTAAAACTTCATGTACATTGATAAAAGAGACATAATATAAGTCACAAACAACATACAAGTCACATTTTCACATTTGAACAAGATGACATATAACCCTTTACCTTCACCTTAAAAATTCACCTCAAGTAACCCTTAGGCTATACCTTGTGCAATGTATGCATAGCGTTCTATACCACCACCCACACTAAGGTACCACCTTAAGGTCACCAAAACTGAACTTACTATTCATCCTTTCCACCTTTACACATTAAAGCATTTAAGAGACATAAACATTACATGAATCACATCATCACATTACCACCAATATCTAAGAAAACTCTAAGTCATAATTGTGCAATGTACAAGTAGCATCCCATACTACTACTCACACTAAGTACTCCTTTAAATTCACCCTAGACAAGGCACATTCATAAACAATATGTCATGACAAGGAAGTAACTCATAATACAATCCAAGTATAGCATGCATGTTTATATTTAAGCCAACATTCTTCAATTACTTCATTTAGAGGACTTTCATACATTAGTCATTAAGACTTAGAGAACTCACTATAGCCCCTTCAAATCCTACATGTGCAATATATAGACAGCATCCCATACCACTACCTACACTTTGTAGTACCTATCAAGTAACTAGAGTGCACATCTCACATGATGGGAATAAGCGTTTAACCAACATAGACCATGCAAGCTAGACATGGAATCCTGTATCATATAGCCCCACACCGTAAAGAGGGGTTCCATTTTCCTAAGGTAGAACGGTAACATTAGCTCAGATGGAATCCGCTAGCCAATATCCTATGTGGGCATATAGTTATGGGATAGGAAGATGTTCATTAGAACTCTAATCTAACATTGGGAGAGGTTCCATCTAACCATATCCACTCGGTGTTTAGCCTACACTCCCATAGATTATTTCATTCACATTACATTAGTGTATTAGGGAGGAATTCGATAGGCCTACCGACCCATGATACATCAATACACAAGGAAGGAATGCTATAAGTCTATCGATCCATGGTACAATCAAGGATAGCTCTAGAGTCCCCATGAAAAGAATTTCATTACCCTATCGATGGTCCCTCATTACATTCTTATACTCATGAAAGGAATTCCACTAGCCTATCGATTCATGGTACATTAACTCATTAAGAAAGGAATGCCACTAGCCTGTCGATTCTAGAGTCTTCATTACATTAGATCATTTATGAAAAGAATGTTTTAAGCCTATCAATTCATATCCATCAAGTCAAGACACATTCATTATTCATATATGAAAGGAATGACATAGCCTATCGATTCATATTTATCAAGTCAAGACACATTCATTATACAAGAATAGGATGCATGAGCCAACCAATTTTAGATTCAACATTCACTATAGAAATCCATCACATTCTATCATCATCATTCATGAGTGTCAAATTGAGAAATAGCATTTCAATACTAACACAATACATTAAATACATGATCATCATTTTATTGTTGAAATCACATGCATATCCTCCATATCACATTCATATATATATGACATCATGATAATACTTCAATCCCTCACACTATGCCTTCAGCACCATGATCACAATATACATAGTAAGTACACACCTCCACCTTTCAAGTGGATCAACAATTCAAGCACAATTCTAATTCAACAAGTAATTAGGTCAAACTTGCCCTTTCAAGGCTATGATCACAAATTCTCAATTCACCATAATTAGGCATATTTGATGATACAATTCAATAATCTAAATCAATCTACCCATAAATCCATCAACATTCATTCATAATCAACAAACCCACTTCATATGACACAATTTAGAAATTGGGAGGAATCATAAGTTCATAGAGTAAAATCATCAATTAAACATCATTATAATCATAAATTGACATTATTAAAACTTTAAAATCATTTGATGAAAGAACCCATGAGATTGAGTGAAACCCTTTATTTTTCATGAACTTGAAAACTTTGAAAACTTCTTTGAAATTGACTCTAGGGTGAAAACTAACTCTAGATAAAGGATAACCATACCTTATTAGATGAATTCCAACAAAAATCTACCCAAAAAATCCTTCCTCTTCAAACCCTAAGTCTTCTTCTTCTCTTGGTCTTCAATGGAGTTCTAGAGAGAAGATATTTTGAGAGGGAGGGGTTTTGATTTGGGGAATTTGAAGAATGAAATCAAAAATAGTATTTTATTGTTTTAATACTCTTAAAATACCTAAATAACCCTAAAATAACCGTCCAAAAACCTAACTAAGCAAAGGGTGAATTTACCACTTCACCCTTCACTTGGCTGTGTCACTTGACAGCACACAGGTGCCATTCATGAGCCCTTGACTTACGAACCGTGAGTCCATTCACAGACCATCCTGTTGGTCCATGGTCTGGGGATCTGGCTTGTTTTGGGGCCCTTTGACCTACGGAGTCCATCCGTGGGGCGTGACTGGACCTATGGGGCGTGGAATTCTTCCGTAGGTCACCAAACTTTGGCCAACTCTCATCAATTGGGGCAGCCTTGGGGGTTAAGCTTAGGATCCTCCTCAAGGACCCCTAGGGTGGTCCATGGGGAGTCGTACCTTGACGTGTAACCCCTAAACCCCTCAACCATGACTCGGGACAAAACAAAACACCATCAAACCTCACACACTCACTAGTTAGGCTCTAGTTTTACTAGTTCATTTTTAGGGTCGTTGCACCAAAATTGTGAAGTAAATTGGGCACCCCTATCCGAAATGATAGATAAGGGAACCCCATGAATCTTCGCTAGCTCATTGATGTACAACTTGGCATAGTCTTCCGCCGAAAATGAAGTCTTAATCGGAAAAAAGTGGGCTGATTTGGTCATCCTATCAACAATGACCCAAATAGAATCATGTTGCCTTCGAGTACGAGGCAACCCCACCACAAAGTCCATATTAACATCCTCCCATTTCCAAGTACGAATTTCTATATATTGGGACAAACCTACGTGTTTTTGGTGTTCGTCCTTGACTTTTTGACAATTCGGCCATTTGGCTACAAAACCTGCTATATCCTTTTTCAAGCCATTCCACCAATAGACTTCCCATAGGTCACGGTACATCTTGGTGGCTCCGGATGAATAGAATATCGCTAACCATGACCCTCTTCTAAAATTTTCTCCCTTAAGCCATCAACATCCGGAACACATAATCTACCTTGGTACGTAAGCACCCCATCTCCCCCTTGGAGAAAGCCTCAACGGACTTGTTGAGAACCGGTTCTTTCAACTCCATCAAAATAGGATCAAGATGTTTCTTAGACTTCACATCAATTACAAAGGACGATTCAGAACTATGCTGAACCATAAACCCACCCTTGGTGGAATCCACTAATTGGATACCTAACCGGGCCAACCCATTAACATCACGAACCAAATCCTTCTTCTCATCTTCTACATGAGCCACACTACCCATGGACAATATACTTAGGGCATCCACAACCATATTAGCTTTGCCAGGGTGGTAAAGGACACTCATATCATAATCCTTCAACAGTTCCAACCACCTTCTTTGTCAGAGATTCAAGTCATTTTGGCTAAACACATATTGAAGACTTTTATGGTCGGTAAACACATCTACATGCACCCCATAGAGATAGTGTCTCCATATTTTCAAAGCAAACACCACCACCGCTAATTTGAGATCATGAGTCAGGTAATTATTTTCATGTACCTTAAGTTGACTTGAAGCATAGGTAATCACCTTACCGTGTTGCATGAGAAAACACCCCAACCCTACTCTTGAAGCATCAAAATATACTATGAATCTGTTTGTACCCTCCGATAAGGTCAATACCGGAGCGGAGGTGAGTATATCCTTCAATTCTTGGAAGCTTTTTTCACAAGCCTCCGACCACTCTAATTTGGACTTCTTTTGGGTCAAGGCCGTTAATGGAAAAGCGATGGATGAGAAGCCCTCAACAAATCTCCTATAGTGCCTGGCCAAACCCAAAAAGTTTAGAATATCGGTGGGACTTAGGGTCTAGGCCAACTCTTAACCGCATCTATTTTCTTTGGATCAATCTCTATACCCACACTTGACACAATGTGACCAAGGAAAGTAACCGACCTTAGCCAAAACTCACACTTACTAAATTTAGATCTTTGAGGACTTGCAACACTACCCTAAAATGCTTCATATGATCACCCTCACTCCTTGAATAGATCAAAATGTCATCGATAAAAATGATCACAAATGAATCAAGATATTGCCTAAATACCTTATTCATTAGATCCATGAATGCCGTCGGGGCATTTATTAGACCAAAAGACATAAGTAGGAATTCATAGTAACCATATCTTGTACGGAAGGCCGTCTTAGGAATGTCAACCCCTCTCACTCTAAGTTGGTGATAACCCGACCTTATGTCAATCTTCAAAAAGTAACTCGCCCCTTGGAGTTGTTCAAACAAATCTTTAATTCTAGGGAGAGGGTACTTATTCTTTATAGTGACCTTGTTCAATTGGCGGTAGTCTATACACATCCTAAGTGACCCATCTTTCTTCTTCATAAACAAAACTGGGGCATCCCATGGAGATATACTTGGTTGAATAAAACCCTTATTTAGCAAATCTTTGAGTTGTTCCTTCAATTCCTTCAATTCGGCCGGAGCCATCCTGTAAGGGGGAATTGATATGGGTTGTGTATCCGGCAAAAGACTAATGCCGAAGTCTATTTCCCGTTCAAGAGGGATTCTGGGCAAGTCATTAGGGAATACTTCTGGAAATTCCCTTACTACGGGGACCGACTCTAAAGGAGGAGTCTCGGACTCAAGGTCCTTAACTCTCACAATATGATAGATATACCCCTTAGAAATCATTTTCCTAACTTTTAGATATGAAACAAAATGATCTCTAGGAATAGAGTTTCCCCCTTTCCATTCTAAAATGGGCTCATTTGTAAATTGAAACTTTACTACCCGAGTTCTACAATCAATGGAAGCAAAACAAGCATGCAACCAATCCATCCCCAATATGACATCAAAGTCCAACATATCTAATTCTACCAAATCAACCAAAGTGACTCTATTAGACAGAAAATAGGGCAGTCCCTATAAACCCTTCTAGCAACAACCGAGTCACCTAATGGGGTAGAAACCGAAAAAGGTTCCTCTAACTTTACGGGGAGTACATCAAATTTCATAGCCATTAAAGGGGTAAAAAAATATAGAGTGGAACTGGGGTCTAACAATGCATATACAATAATGGAAAATACTTGTAACATGCCGGTAACAAAGTTTGGAGAACCCTCTTGATCACTTCTAGATTGGAGAGCATAAAAGCGATTCTTCTTGGGAGCATCAGAGTTAGAGCCACTAGGAGGGACTTGTTTGCCCTCTCTCCCTTTAACCTTTAGCATAGGACAATCCCTCTTCATGTGTCCACTCTTTCCACAACTAAAACACCCATCTGTGCCCATAAGGAACTTGCCCTCATGCTTTTTCCACACTTTGCACAAGTAGGTCTATCTACATAAGAGCCACCTCCACTACCACCTTGTGGTTTTGGAGTAGGCACCCTCTCTTTGTTGACCTTTGGAGTGCTAGAAGTGCCTTGATTAGAAAACCTCTTCTTAAACCTTGGTGTGCCTTGAAGGTCAAATCTACCCTTAGACGAATTTCCATCCTCGGCCCTAGGCCTCTTCACATCCCTATTCATCTTCTTGAGTTTTGTCTCCTCAATTTGTTGAGCGTATACCATGAACCATGAGATAGTCATGTCATGAATGAGCATTGTCGTACGACATTCTTCTTCAACCAAACCAGACACCCCCATTACAAACTTATTCATCCTAGCCCTTGGATTGTCCACCAATGTTGGAGCATGCTTGGATAGTACTCATTCACACTCATCCCCCCTTGACGAAGGTTCATGAATTCCACCAACTTTTGTTCCCTCAATTCTAGGGGGAAAAACCTATCTAGGAAGGCCATCATAAATGATCCTCAATCAACTAGGCCCGCTTTAACGGGTCTCTCATCTCTCCATTTCTCAAACCATACTTGAGCTACGTCTTTCAATTGGTAGGCGGCTAGTTCCGCCTTTTCTTGAGAAGATACCCCCATGGAATCCACCACCTTAAGCACTTCATCTATAAAGTCTTGTGGATCTTCATCCACTTTAGATCCATAGAAGTTAGGGCGATCCATCCTTGTGAAATCCCTAATTCTTGAGGCGGGAGTACTTGCAATGGGGTTCACATGAGCTTTAGTATCCCTAGTGATTTGAGCCGTCATAGCTTCAGCTTGGGTCGCCATAGCTTGAGTTTGGGCCGTCATGGCTTGGGTTATCATTTGCATAGAGGCCTTAAATTCGGCTTGAGTCATATTTGCCGGATCAACCGGAGCTTGCTCACCTAAAGGAACTTAAGGCCCTTGATGACCTTGGGGAGGAACTCCCTCATTATTAGCAACCTCCTCTTCCACTCTTCTTGCGGCCACTCTTCTTGTAGTCATATCTTATATGCATAAGAAAAGGGTTAGGAAAAGGACTTCATAGAGTAAAAACTCTAAGGCACGACTAATGAGTAATCAAAAAAGTGAAAAGTTCGTAAGCATCATATAGCCTCTCATTCATAAGTGTGGCGAGCTTCACACTTATGAACAAGACTCTACTAGATATGGTTCATGAGACATCACCTTAGAATATTTCTAAACCTTAAGCTCTGATACCAAGTTTGTCACGACCCAAGAGTGCGTACCCCCTAGGCATGACACGGCATAATTGACCCCGAAGGAGTCGCATATAAGCCCTTAGCATCTTCATCACATAAAGACATAGAAAAATACGAAAAAATTAAAAACTTTTACAATTGAAGTCAATTTCTTCATAAAGGAAAATAGGAATTACACTTGTCTCAATCACCATCTAAACATAAGAGTACAAATAGGGTCTAAGCCCTTACATCTATGAAGTCTCCAAAAATAGGAAATTCAATAGAGTCTTGACATAGGAAGTAAACTAGAAACTAGAATCAATAGAACCTTGTCCTTGAACTTGAGGACTCACCAAGACTAGGGAATAGTCAACCCAAACTTCACCTTGAAGGAAGTAGTAACTATCAATGACCGAAACCTACACTCATAGTAAAGTAGAAAATATGGGTTAGCACATTTAATTGTACTAAGTATGGATACCATGCACAAAATCCTTAAAACATGCATAAAAGGGACATTTAGTTAAAATCATGCATTTAGTCAAGTTTAGACACCATTATGCACATTTACAAAGAAACATAAGCCAATTCAACATATGAGCAACCCAAAGCCACACTAGTGCAATGCAAAGGTAAGATCACATAACCCTACCAAATACTAAGTATCACATTTAGGTTACCAACAATATACATAAAAGTGAAGACATTCATGTTCATAACATCTATGCATCCCTTTCATGCATTATTCACAAGTCACCATAATATAAGAGAACCTTACCCTAACCCTTCTTAGAGTCTACTTCTGCAATACATAAGTGAAGTCCATACCCTCACTCACACTAAGTAATACCCCTTAAGAGGTCATAGTTAAAGTCCATGTCCTTACCATAATTCACATTCAAAATACTATAGGGAAAGATTGCATTAACCGACATAGATCATGTGAGCTACATGGAATCCGGTGTTCTACCCCCTAACGAAAAGAGGTGTTCTACTTTCCTAACGTAGAACATACATTTTAGCTATTTTGGTGGATCCACTAGCTAAGACATATATGGGCACATAGTTATAGGACAAGGAGATTGCTACTAGAAACACGAACTTGCTAAACGTAGAAGGTTTCCATCTATATCCCATATTGGAAAGCCGGACTTGCTAAACGTAAAAGCCCCCATCTCACTTTCATGTCCTCTCGATGCTAAGCATTATTCGCTTTAAAAGTCACAATTAGCCTTTACTTAGGTTCATAGACAGAAGAGAGTGTATTATACACTGATGTCAACATATCATCATACTAGCTCATAGGTTCCTTAAGTGAAAATGATTCTTTCCCTTTAGAAACACTAGCATGTGAGTAAACTTTTCACATTGTAGTCGGATTGTGATCATGAGAATGTCCTTCCAATCAACCCAACAAATTCATTATAACCATACTGTAACACCCCCACTTTTTTAAACGTCTAAATTAATTCGTACACTCGTGGAAAGACAATGAGGGTGAGTAATAAATTAAGAATGATGTGGTATGTCATATTTTAAGTTTTCAAGGGTTGTATCTCAAGTTTTGAAGTTAGGTAAGTGGAAAAATAAAAGTTGGCGAAAGTTACCGTAAATTCCTTTTTAAAGATTTGTCTGAAATTTGGGTCAAATGTCTCGGACGTTTTCTCCCAATATATTAAGAGTTATGATCCCCACAGACTATCGAATCAAAGTTCTACGAGTCTAGTTTCCAATGCATCAAACCGTTTGTTCATACGACTTCAGAATAGAGAGATATTTGCGTTTTCGTGGGACTACGCAAGCAGGCACGTGAGGTGGGGCCCTAGATCGGTGGAATGTTATATATAGCTTCTTCTTCGACCTTTTTCTTCATTTTTAAGCTACAAACCAGAGAAATTAGAGAAACCCATTTCTAGAATCAAGTGAAGTATAGATTTTCTAGACTTAAGTCCTTGACGAAAGTTGTTCTATGTGTTGGGCTCATCATCGTGGTATAATTTATTTAATCGATTGTGTAGCATATCACACTTTAGTGTTGGGGCAGCAAGGGTTTGAATATATTTGAAGGTTTTGAGGCGTATTACGAACCTAAGATCGAGGTAAGACCCTTCTTTCATCGACTTTAGCTTTTATAAGCAGTAAATAGCAATTTGCGACAAAAATACATATCTTTTATCGTATTGTCGTGGTATCTTTTATTTTTGTGTGTTGATTATGATCCTACCTTGTTGTAGTAGCGAGGTGGTTATGAGTAAAAGTCGTTAGGCCACATGAATTCAGCGAAAAAGTATGTTAAGGCTATTCTCTTCTTACGGCATGTTGCCTTAAAGCTTAGGAGCAATGTAATAGAGTTGTTATCGTTGTTATACTTGTAGCCATTATTTTTTATTGTTGGCTGCTCGAGTGGATATAATCCTCTCTTATCGGGATTCTTATTCAGTAGTAGCATCCCTATGTTGGACACGACTTAGAGGCTATATGTGTAGGTTGCTTATAACTAAATTGCTCGCTTTTAGCTGTTGGATTGTTATCGTTGCCCTTGGGGATATTGTGGTTAGCTGCAGGAATGTGATCTATGCCTAGAAGGACTATGTTCTGCCTACAGGGATATATGGATGCCTAAAAGGTCTATGAGTTGCCTACGGGGCAATATTGATTCCTAGAAGGGCTATGAGTTGCCTACAGGGCTATATTGACGCCTAAGAAAGTTATGTGCTTCCTACAAGACCATGTTGTTGCCTAAGATGGCTATGAGTTGTGTATAAGCTATGTTGATGCCTAAGAGAGCCATGTGCTTCCTACGGGGTTATATTAATGCCTAAGAAGGCTATGTAACAGCCTACGAGGCTAGGGGACTACCGATAGGGATATATAGGCTGATTGGCACCTTTCGGGCTTATGGGGGCCTGAGTAGGTGGTCGTGTGTGTTGTTTGTACCTACCGGGATTATGGGGGCTTGGTTAGGTTGTTGTTTTATTAGTTTTGATAAGTTTAGATTTAGGAGCATGTCAGTACACTTATCTTATCCTTGATTTATCTATCAGATTATTTCAGTATATCAGGATACCTTCTCATAGTCTGTTGCCTTTCATACTCTGTACATTATTTTGTACTGACGCCCCATTGCCTGGGGATGCTGCATTCATGCATGCAGGTCCTGACTGACAACCGAGTAGACCTCCTCAGCAGTAGGATTGGCTTTTACCTGGTTGGCTAGCCCTTTCCTCCTGAGCTGCCAGAGTTGGGAGGTTTGTTACCTTGTGTTGTATGTATCTTTATGGGTAGGCTGGGGCCCTGTCCCGCTAATATTTACTACTCTTAGAGGCTTGCAGACTAGTGTGTGGGGTGTATAGCTACGTTATGGGCTTACTAGCCTATGTTGTTCATTTGCTGAAGCTTGTGAGTTGTTTGATGTATTGTATTGATATATACCTGCTTTTAGTTTTGGTATAGATATCATGGTGGCCTCGACGGCCCAATCAGGACTTCTGTGCTAGTTGGCTATTTATTTATATGATCTCTTGGGGATACTTGTTTCTTTTATAGATCAGTTGACAGGGGCCTTGCCAGCCGAGGGCTTAGTTTTAAGCCGAAATATACTTGTTTGTTTTCTTGATTGTGTGTGTGGCTGCCATGTGCTAGTAGTAAATGGTTCAGCAGGGTCGGCTCGGGCCTGAGTTTTGGTATTAGGAGCCAGTTGTGCCCCCGAGTTTAGGGCGTGACACATACATACATACTTTATACATAATCAAGTGCATAGGGTATAGGGAAGAAGGATCTTACATCAGTACCACAACATTAGATATAGGATCATTACCATCAAAGTAAGTCACATACTCATTTAGAATCAACATCAACATATACAAACCCTAGCCAATTTCCCTTCAAGGCCCTGAACCAATATCAACCTTAACTTCTTGAATTACAACATTAGATAGAGAGATTTCATGATTCAACAACTTAATAAACAAAAACATAATCAATTATCAACTTCCATGGCCTATCAAATCACATCTTAGTTCACAATTTAGGAAAAAAGGGGAAACCATGGGTCCAAGAGAGATTTTCATCAAAAACCATAAATACTATAATAATATAACCATAAACCACCATAATTAATCATAATAAATCATAATTGAACAATAGAAATCGTTTTAGAAGAAGACCCATATTTAGAGTAAAACCCTAGATTTTTTAAAGTTTTAGAAACACACTTTGACGAGACTTCTTGGGGGATAGCTACCCAAGAATGAAGAGAATCCATACCTTAGGTTGAATTCCTCATGAATTTGGAGAATTAGGGAAGGGATGGGGAGACTAAGTCTCAACCCATGACCCCCACCTACGTTCCGTAGGTGGGGTGACGCCCCGTGTTGTCCATCCGTCATCCGTTACTGGGAGAGGGAAGATGACGGAAAGATTGGGGAGACTAAGTCTCAACCCACGACTCCCATCCACAGAGTGTGGGTCCACCCACGACTCATGGGTGCCCAATCATGGATCGAGCTGCTTTTGACAGCTTTTTGGATCCTCCTTTGGGTCCCTTAGGGGGTTCCTAAGAGGGGTCATGCTTGACGTGTAGGTCCTAAAACATTAGTACTAAGTTAGGGAGGTTATTTTACGACTCTTGTCTTTACGTTTAACTTATTTAGGACACTCGACTACATGTTAGGCTCTAGCTTAGGTCGTTAGATTTCCGGGGTGTTACATTGAGACTATGGTATTAGAATTCTGCTCATTTTATAAAGACTATGATTTTATTGGAAAATGTTTTAAATTTCTGCATCATTTATATTACTTTACTAAGTAGGTTGTATGAGGCTTCTCAGGGTCTTATACCCCTTGTTACATCTAGGGGGGTACCCCTGGATCGTGATAGTCTTGCTTCTCAGAATAGTGAGAATGAAAAAGATTTAACCTCAAGTAATCATATGATACCCTCATTAGAATGTAAGTGTTGCTTATTTCTAGAAAGTTCCTTATATGCATTTTGGGTCCTCATGAGGAAGGCTAGTAAATTGCCTAGTCGAATGAATGAGTTGCACCATATTCTGTTGTAGCTCAAATTTACCACCCGGTGGCGGTTTCCGAATATTGGAAAATACATTGGTGGTGAGTGGGGCTTCATATCACAGACTGGTCTTGCTGCCATTACTATAGGTTCCTCTTTCGGTTCGTTCTCTACGTTTTCTGCACAGGTTTCCTCATGATTTTCCTCGTTACCTAGCTTTAACTGTTGAAGTGGATTTAGAGCTACTAGCCTTCTTTGTCGATGAAGAAATTGTTCAGGTTCTTGCAATGGTTCTACCGGTTGTCTCTCTCGAGCCAGAATTTGTGCTCTAAGCACCTACAATTCAGGACAGCTAAGATCAAGTTATCAACACTTGAACAATAAATTAGTAGACTTAAAAGAATTAAATATAAACTAATTCTAAAGTCACCGGCAGCGGCGCCAATAATTTGTTTCCTTAAAATGCACATGCAAGTGTACGTGGCCACAAAAGTAATAAATGACTCCTTCAGGACAAGATTGTCGAGCCCAAAGGACTTACGATCAACTTATATCAATTCTACTAGTTCCACAAATTAAAGAAAGTGTTCTCAATAAACTTGAGTTTTCTATCCTACTATTTCAACTAATTAAACTTTAAAAGTAATTGATAACGATAACTTCAATTTCGGTGTTTTAAACAATAGAGGGATCATTACAATGCTGCACCATACTTCAGGTTTCATATGTCACATCTCATGTATGAATTAATTACGTTTATCAAAATACTTATTTACAGGATCATGATCATGATCTCTCGACCTCTAATCGCCTACTCCAATTGACTATCCAACTACAACGTTGAATGGGGATAGACAGACTCAATTGGTGAGCATTTATATTTCATATTGTTTTATAACCAAGAATGATGTTTGTATGGATGTCAATCCTAAACACAAATCTGAACAAATGATATGCAAGAAAGATCGTGATCTTTATATTCTTTGTTCTATCTACCTATTGGTCTCTCGAGTTCAAGAATAGACAATGATTTTATCTCAATGTTTGCCAATCATGACATACAAAAATAAGAATACAAAAGTAATTTATGTGAAAATCAAATTAATCCGTAGAAATCGATGTTCGACAATTACTCATGGCCACTGCCCAAAAACAATGGTTTTTAGCCACTTATAATAATCAAAAACATAAACAAGATTGTTTCCATGGAATTCAAAACTAAAGTAAAAGTAGAAGATTAAAACCTAAGATGAATTATTTATCCCTTGCTCTTACACATTAAAAAAAAGTCGATCCCTTATAAAATAAATTTAGTGTCCTATTTATAGAGTTTAGGAGCAGATAGGGGTTTTGCGCCACCATCATGCAAAGAGGCGCCTCCAGTTATTTTGGGCCACACATGGCGCGCTACCAGTGCGCCAGGCATGACCTTCAATAGTTTAGGGCTTGGGGCAGCACGCCAAGGATGTGCTTGAACTCAGTTTTCCCCACCTTGGAGTTGCATTCACCCTTCTCCTCTACGTACTTGCTCCTTGGGCTCAATTTCCCTTCGAACAGACCTGCATTCACTAATCACATGTATTAGTGCATAATCATAGCAAGTTAAGAAAAACATAGCAATTAGAATAAATATTTTTCTCAAATCACAAGCTATATGTGGGAAACTATTAGTAAATAGGCATAAAAATACGCCTAAGAACATATTATATGAGTGACACACTATTTTAACCACAAACCAACCAATCACTTCTAAGTTGACTGCTTGCATGGACAATAAAGCTTGTTAGAATTAGACATTCTTCAGTTATAACCACATGTTGCACGCCATGAATATAAATAACTTTTTATTTATAGAATGAATATACAGAACCTAATACTTAATCTTGACTTGCTCAACTGTATCCATTTATTTAATTATTTATATACAAAAAATTGATTTCAAAATGCATTTATCAAATCCATTTGGGGTTGAGTACGTTACATGCTTGAGAACAGGAAAAAAAAAATTCAATAATTCAAAAAAATTGACTAAAACTAACCAACAGGTCTTCATTTTTTAAACTTTGAGATAGAATCTTTTATTTTCTTGAATTACTAAAAGAAAAATAAGACAACCCTAATTCTGCTCTTGAACTTCCTGCCAAAATGAAATAAAAATAAACAAAGAAAAACCTTTTGACTTGTTTCGTTTGAATGAGAAATTCAAAAAGTTTCAACGTTATCTTTAATAAGGATAAAACCTTTATTTTTGTGGTAATTAGATAAAAAAAATCTATATATTTGTTGAATAAGGATCAAAAACATCTTTTTCTTTTTGAATTTTAGGATAAGGACAAAGAATGTTTTTTTAGTTTATGAGTAACGATGAGTTTTTTTTTAATTGTTTTTATTAAAGATCACACAATCTGAGGAGGGATGCCTATGTATATCTTCAAGTTTAAAATCAATTGTGCGTAGCTCCCAAGATGATAAATAAATTTGGTTTTTTTGTTATAAGAAATAAACATTTCTTTTGTTTTCCCGAACAATGAATTAAACTGTTGTTCTAGTTTTTGAGACATTTTTAATAAGGAATAAAAAATAATTTTAATTTTTTGAATAAAGATCACTAAATCAAAGGTGGCCTGCGTGCGTATCTCATTGAGATGAAAATAAGGTGTGTGTAATTCGTTCAGTTTGGACAAAAAATTAACTAATAAAACTCCTATTTTTTGAACTTTTAAGAAAATATTTTTTAATTTAATTTTTGAATTTATCGAATGAAATTTAAGAAAATCTTTTTTGGATTTTTTTATTTTGAGTTTCTACGAAAATGATACCTAAAAATAATCAAAGAATTTATTTATTTTATATACTTTATTTTAGAAAAGAACACGAAACAACTAGTATAAAAGAAGATTGAAGAAAAAAAATCTCCTCTTTTCCTTTTTCCATTTTTTTATTAAGGAATTAAAAAAATCTTTTCTGAATTTTTCTTTTGATAAGTATAAACACTCTATCTCTCTCTCTCTCTCTCTCTCTCTCTCTCTCTCTCTCGCTCTCTTTCTTTTTAACGAAGGACACAAAATTTCATCATCTTTTTTTGGATTTTTGAAAAAGGAAAAAAACTTTTAAATTTTTTTTAATAAAGATCACAGAACCCAAAGAGGGTTGTCTACGTATATCATTGAATCAGGTGTGCGTAGTTCATTGAGTTTGGACAAAAAAGAAAGATTTGAAAGATAAATAATTTGTTTAAAAATGTAAAGAAAGAATCTTTTGAACTTTTATTTTTACAAGCTATTCAAAGAAACTTAAAATAATTAATTTTGTGATTTTTTTAATAAAAAATAGTAAATATTATTTTAAGAAATGTATAAAAAGTGAAAACATAAAATATTTGTGGGTTTTCTTTCGTTGTTTTTGTGTAAAAATCAAAAGTAACTCTTTTTCACATTTCATTGATCACTCTAAAATTTGTCAACATGAAAATATCTTCCAAATAAATGCATTTTCAGTTGGCATGTAAAATGATCTTAGGGTTCAATTAAGAGAGGGATACCTGTCCTAAAGGACCCGATATGTCCAGTCTCATTAAGTCAAATGCAGATAAGTGTAGCCTACTAGGAATAATTGTGTCTATGTTTAAGTTTTGCTAAATTCAAACCTGAAGGAGATAGGTGTCTAGATTGTCTTACCCGAGTGGACAACTTGAGCTAGGGAAGGGCAACTTATTGCTAGCAGCGTTATTCCGACTTCATTGTTGGTCCAACCCAACCTAACATATGTGACTAATAATCCTCCAACAGGGACCAAAACACTTTAATTTTATCTCAATAGAAATTAGGATGCATAACTGCATTTCTATGACCAGGTGTGAAGTGCTTTCATAGACTAAGATAAGTTGCGCAAGAGAAGATAATTTATCGTACGGTTCAAGAAAATTAAAGAAATAAATGAGAGAGCAAATAAAACATTAAGCAATAATAAGCAATATATCCAAAAATAATAAAATCAAGTGATAGACAATATTACAAAGCTCAACTGTATAATAAATCAGCAGCGCTGATGCCTACTCAAAGAAAAAATTCTAGTCTATAATATACTAGGACATGAAAAATCTTCAACATATATATGACATGAAGATCATTGAGAGTCTTTCACGATCCAAAACAGATCATGAGTGGCACCAACACTTAGCCTTCTAGGTGGATGAACCAATGAATGCAAACTCCAATACATATTAGTTGTTTAACTTATGCACTATGACAATAATGTGGAACTCAAATCTTATTAAAGTAAGAAATAAAAATCCGCCAGATTCTATTACATATCATTTCTCAAAACCTAAAATTCATCATATTAAGGACATTTAATCCTCAAATACTATGTCTAAAAATATCAAAGACACCATAATAGATAAATAAAATAATCTTTGTAAGAAAACAAGGACATCATGTCATGACTAAGAGAATCCAACATGAGCTAGAAGGAATAGGTCACCCTGGAGGTTGATGTACTGGAGACTGGCAAGAGTTGAGGGCCAATTGAAGTTGTTGGTACACTCGCTACACTCCACAAAAGGAAATTGAAGAAAAACACAAGTAAGGGTCAGTACAGGGAAACATGTACTGAGTAATTATCTTTGGTTGACTCAAAATAGAACCTAATATGCATAAAGTAAGAGAAAAGACATAAAGTAACACTTGAAGTTGTTCCAAATTTTGAAAAAGACACCTTAACTATGCGGGTGTCATATTACCTCCCTAAACAATTTAAAACATATATTATTACATCAATTTTCGATCAGTCCCAGATTTTAAAAAATAAGTGTTATCACATACCAATCATTATGTAACACATGTTAATTTAATTTGAAATATAATTTTTTTCATTTTAAATTTTTCTTTATTTATCTTTCTCTCTCTCTTTCTTACTTTTTGACTTATTTTAATTTTAATTTCATTTTAAATTCTACTTTATCTTCCACCCTCACTTTCAAGTTACCCATCCCTCCATTTTTCTTCTTTCTTTATTTCTTCTTCTTCACCTCCCACCCTCACCCTACCTCCCACATCAATTTGAGCCCCTCCTTCATTTGTTTTTATTATTTTCTAGACTTTGTTGAATTATTGATAAAAAAAACTAATTATTTTTCTAAGAAAAATCAAAATTTTGAAGGTATCATCAATTAATTTATCTCCTTTTCATATAACTTCAAAAACTGTAAATGATAATTTTGAAAGAATCAATGAATTTCCTAAAAATTGAAAAAGTTTAATTGGAATCAGATAAAAAAAAACTAAATGATACCTACTATCATATGAAATCTAATGGGGTTATCAAATTGTTCGAAATGTAAATAAACATTTAGATGTAATTTTAAAATTGGAGTTCAAATAATAGTAGTAAGACTGGTGGAGGTGGAGTTGTGGTAAAAAGTGACATTGAAAGTGAGAAGCTTCAATAGAGATGACAATGAATTTTTGAAGAAGAAGGAAGAAAGAAAAAGAAAAAATAATAAGGAAAAAAAGTTGAAATAATAAGAAAAACAAGAAAATAGATTTTATAGCAAAATACTTGTAAAAACAAAATTATATTCATTATTTTAGTTTGTTCACGCTCTTTAAGCATGCACTCTCTATGTCAAGTGGACAAAAAATGATGGTAATAATATCAATTCAAGATTGTTTAAGTGGGTAATAGGACGCTTGCATAGTTAAGGTGTATTTTTTGAAAATTCGGGACAAATTCAGGTATCACTTTATGTCTTTCCTCCATAAAGTAATAACATAAAATCCACTATAGCAGTTAGTATGTGGCAAGCAATAAGCAACATGAGCAAGTGACGACAACAATGAACAAGTGCATAATTAGTCAACATTATCAAGAACACACATGAGGACTCAAGCGTCGACACCACACTCTTTTGAGAACCGAGTTCTTTGAGATTGAGTATATTAAGTTATTTTAATATGCTTTCTTTTAATGTTATCGTACCGAAATGTGACACCTGATCCACTAATATCATGCTGGTTTGTGGCACTCGGTCAAAATATTTTGCGTCGGCTCGTCGCACCCGATCCAATAATATAGTTAATTGATCATTCTTTATCATCGCTTCCACTTCATTAACAATATTTCATCAAGTTTTTTATTCAAGGCATCACTTTGATAGAGTAAGTTCAAGATTGTGAATTTCATGGTCTTGGGATTACAAATCAATCATAATGACATATAAATTATTTAAACCACAAAATTTAAATACATATAAAATTTATGACATAACTGTCACGACTCAGGGTTACCCTAGATGTAACACGGCGTACTCAACCCCGAATGGGTCTCATATAAGCCCTTAGCATAATCATAAATATAAGTAATAGAAATAACGCGGAATTAAAACTTAGTACAATCGAAGTCTTTTCATAAAACCAAATGGAAGTCTAGACCTTGTCTCAACAAAACCATCTAATACAATCGAATATCAATAAGGGTCACACTCCTTTACAACATAGTCTCAAAAGAAAAATAGAAGAAACTAGAATTGAACAACTTCCACCCTCAAACCATGAGGACTCACCAAAAGCGTGGAGAGAATCAATCTAAGCTTTACTCAAAAGTAAAAGTACACCTCAATGACCGGAACCTACACTTATAGAAAATGTAGAAAATATGGGTTAGCATTAATATGTACTAAGTATGGTAGCTATGCACAAAAATCCTTAAAACATGCTCAAAATGGACATTTAGTTGAAACCATACATTTATCAAGTTTAAAAGTCATCATGCACATTTGTGAAGAAACATAAGTCAAACCATCTCATAAGTAACCCCAAGCTATACTTGTGCAATGCATAGGTAAGATCCCATAATCCTACCTAATACTAAGTACCACTTTAAGGTCACCATAATCATGCATATCATACCTTGACCTCCTCCATAGCCAATACTTATAGACAAGAAAACATTATGTCACGACCCAAGGGTACCTCCTAGACATAACATGGCACATGGAATCCCGAACGGACCCAAGTAATACACTTAGCTTATCATCATCACATAAGTATAGAATAATAAAGAGTAAAACACAATTTCAAGTCTTTAAGAAAATTTTCATAGAAGTAAAGCGGAAGTCTAGACATAGTCTTATTAGCCATCTCCTACAATCGAAGTCTTAAAATAATAGGGTCACAGCCCTTACAATAGAAAGTCTAAAAATGTCTAGTACAATGAAAGAAATGAAACATCAATATAGCACTTGTCCTCGGATCCATGAGGACATACCACAAGCTTTGGAAAGAGTCAATCCAAGCTTTGAACTAGAAGGAATCACCTCAAATGTCGAAACCTACACTTAGTAGAAAATTTAGAAGAAATATGGGTTTGTACAAAAATTTGCACCAAGTATGGTAGCTATGCATGAAAATCACTAAATATGCTAAAAATGGACATTTTAGTTGAAAACTATGCATATGACCAAATTTAGGAACTATCATGGAAGTAAGTGTAAAAGCATAAGTAACAAACATATTCATCAAATAATTCATCTCATCATAATGGAAACAAACCATAAGAACCATCAAAGCATCCTTGTGCAATGCATGAGTAAGATCCCATACTCCTACCCACACTAAGGAAAACTCATTAAGTGATTATAGTTCATAACTCCAACTCTAGTTAATTCTATCATAGTGGGATTAGCTTTAACCGACATAGACCATGAGAGCTTAATCATGGAATTTGGTGTCTACCCCACGCCGAAAAGGGGTTGTCCTACTTGCCTAAGGTAGAACTAGAACTCTTAGCTTATGTGGATCCACTAGCTAAAGACCTATGTGGGCACATAGTTTATGGGATACATAGATTGCTTCTAGAAACACGCCCTCTACTAACGGAGGAGGTTCCATCCCATGAGACTTCTTCTAGAAACCCGTCCTCTACTAGCGGAGGAGCTTCCATATCATTATCAATATCCACTCGGCACTAAGCAGGACTCCCATTGAGTTTACATTAAGTCTTGACTTAACTTTATAATTAAGGAAGAGTGTCTTGACACTCTATCCCACATCTCATTCTAAATCTCCTAGGTTCATTAGGGGAGACTAGTCTTCAACCCTTGGAACCACTATATGTGAAAAACCTTTCACATTATAAGCTATTCATACCTAAGTGTGTACATGAGGATAATCATCCAATCAACTCAATAATTAATTATAATATACTTATTTTACTCTCAAAGTAATCCAATTGTATACACATAAATCTCATACATATAGTCAATTTTCATGTTTTGCCCTTCAAGGCTATAGATCACATTCAACCAATCAATCTAGAACTACTACATTAGATATATATGGTGACATGATTCAATAAACTAAACTACTAAAAGTACAATGTCATAATTTCTACAATTCACAAGTCACAAACTAGGGTTATGGGGAAAACATGGATTCGTGGGGGTTTTTCTCATATAAACTATGATAATCAACAATTAAATCATAATATACATTAAATAAATCAATGAAAATGTTTTGAGAAAGAATCCATGGCTTAGAATAGAAACTCTAGATTTTGGAGACTTTATCTACTTTGAAATAGAGAATTTAACGACTTCATGGATGAAAAGTTAACCATGAATCAAAACTACCATACCTTAATTGAAGAATCTCCACTAATTTGGGTAGAAAAGGTGAGTTCTTGAGCCATAGACTTGGCTTCTTCTTCTTCAATGGAGGTTTTAGAGAGAGAATTATATGGAAAGGGTTATTAAGTTGGTTGTTATTTGGGTAGTTGAGATTCTGAGGTATATGGGTTATTCAATGGCTTAAAACCCTTTTATATATCTAAATAATCAACTAAAACTATCTCACTTAATAATAACTAACCTAGGAATTTACCCCTTCACCCCTCCCTTGGTCGAGATTCACCAGATTGTAGGCATGACCTACCCATGGGACCTACGGTCCGTGGGTTGGCCTACTGGCCGTCCTGTAGGTCCGTAGGTCATGACCTACAGCTTGGTCTGCACCCTACATTTGCGGGGCTAGACCCACGACCCGCACCTCCTAGCCATGGGTGGACCTACGGGGTATAAGTGCACTCGTGGGTCACTGCCCAGGTGACTTTTCCAGGCCTTTTCCTCAAGGACCCATAGTTGGTCCTTGGGGTTTAGACCTTGACTTTCTAACATGTACACATGAAATTCAAGGTAAGGGGAGGTATTTCCTAAGCTTTAATCCTAACGTCAAGATTTACTTAGCCTACTAGGTTCATGTTAAACATTAGTTTAGTTTACAACTTTCCGAAATGTTACAGTATCTCTCCCTTGGGAACATTCGTCCTCAAATGATGATCTAAACACCAAACTAACTTAAAAACCCAAATCTAGCAGTCCATCATGCATGAAACACCAAATTATGCAAAAATTTACAAAGACACTATTCAAAGGAGGAAACTTCAACTCCATCTTAAAACATAATCAATTCAATACAAGGGAGTATGAACTACATCTAACAACCCAATAGGCATGAAACTCAATACTTCTCATATTCATAAGAGGAACTAACTTTTCCCCACTAAATAATGCTCAACACAACATCATGGAGCCAATATGTCAATACTCTCAAAAGCACACTAAAGGATGTTCATCAATACATCCCATGAAGTTAAATAGGCAATTCATACTAAATGCACAACAACATGAGGAACATAACTATGAAAACTCATTTTCTTACTAAACATGAATTTCATCAAGAAAATGTATGACATAATGAAATCATTGAAAATTCATACAATACACATAACTCCCAAAACACTAAAACTCAAGAGGAACTACTTACCTCAAGCTTGAATAGGAGTATAAGGAAAAAGGTGAGGATAGCGGGACTTCATATCGGTGTCGGCATCCCATGTAGCACCCTCAACTAAATGATTCCTCCACAAAACCTTTACGGAAGCTACTTCCTTGTTTCTTAACTTTTTCACATGCCGGTCCAAATTTCTACTGGAACTTCCTCATAGGATAGACACTCATCAACTTCTAAACCCTCTAATGGAATGATGGATACCGAATCCCCAATGCACTTCTTAAGCATGGAAACATGAAACACTGAGTGAACCGGAGCCAACTCATTCGGTAAGTCTAACTCATATGCAACTTTCCCAACATGTTCCAAGACTTGGTATGGGCCCACATACCAGGGGTTAAGCTTCCCCTTTTTACCAAACCTCATTACACCTTTCATAGGTCCTTCCAATATCGGCATAAGATTTTTGCCGACTTTGGGCCGTCTTCAATCTCTCTCTAATAAGTCAAACCTTTTCAATGGACTCATAAACTAGTTCGGAACTAATTAGAGCAATGTCACCTACTTCAAACCAACCAACCGGAGACCTACATCTCCTACCATACAAAGCTTCAAAAGGAGCCATATCGATACTTGAGTGGTGACTATTATTGTAGGCAAATTCTACTAAGGGCAAGTGGTCATCCCAATTACCTTTAAAATCTATAACACATGCCCTCAACATGTCATCTAGAGTTTGAATGTTACGTTCCTATTGACCATCCATTTGAGGGTGAAAAGCGATGCTAAGTTTCACCTTAGTGCCAAGCCCTTTTTGGAATGACTTCCAAAGGTGAGAAGTAAATTGAGGACCCCGATTCAAAATGATAGATAGAGAAACCCCATACAACTTCACTATCTCTCTTATATACAACTTGGCATAGTCTTCCGCCATGTGAGATACCTTGATGGGAATAAAGTTGACCGATTTTGCCATTTTATCAACAATAACCCAAATAGAATCATATTGTCTTCGAGTACGGGGAAAACCCACAATAAAATCCATATTAACCTCTTCCCACTTCCAAGTGGTAGGCATATCTTGCAAAAATCCTCCCGGCTTTTGGTGCTCAACCTTGACTTGTTGACAATTAGGATATTTGGCAACAAATCCCGCAATATCTTTTTTCATACCATTCCACCAATAGCCCTTAGATCACGATACATCTTGGTCGCTCCCAAATGAATAGAATATCTAGAACCATGACCCTCTTCTAGAATTTTCTCCCTTAGCCCATCCACATCCGGAACATATAATCTACCTTGGTACCTAAGTACCCCATCTCCCCCTTGGGAGAAGGCCTGAACGGATTTGCCAAGTACCGATTCTTTCAACTCCATCAATATAGGATCAAGGTATTACTTACACTTCACATCTACTACAAAAGATGATTCGGAACCCTTATGAACCATGAAACCACCTTTAGGAGAATCTACTAGTTGGACACCCAACCTTGCCAGCCTATGCACATCACGGAATAACTATTTCTTTTCATCCTCTATGTGGGTCACACTACCCATGGAAAGTCTACTAAGTGCATCCGCCACAATATTAGCTTTGTCGGGGTGGTAAAGGACCCTCGTGTCATAATTCTTTAAATGCTCTAACCCCCTTCTTTGTCAAAGATTCAAGTCCTTTTGGGTAAACACGTATTAAAGACTTTTGTGATTGGTGAAAACATCTACAGGGACCCCATACAAGTAATGTCTCCATATTTTCAAGGCAAATGTCACCGCCACTAATTCAAGATCATGGGTTGAATAATTCTTCTCATGTACCTTAAGTTGCCTTGAAGCATAAGCAACCCCTTTACCATGTTGCATGAGTACACACCCAAACCCTACTCTCGAAGTGTCACAATATACCACAAACCCATCGGTACCGGAGTGAAAGTAAGACTATCTTTCAACTCTTGGAAGCTTTTCTCACAAGCCTCCGACCACACAAACTTAGCTTTCTTTTGAGTCAAAGCCACCAACAGAGAAGCAATGGAGGAAAAATCCTCAACAAATCTCCTATAATAACCGGCCAAACCCAAAAAGCTTCTAATAGGTAGGAGTTAGAGGTCTAGGCCAACACTTGACTGCATCCTTCTTCTTGGAATCTACCTCAATGCCCTTGCTAGACCCAATATGGCCAAGGAAGGCTACGGACCTCAACCAAAACTCACATTTACTAAACTTTGTGTATAAATGGTGGTCTTTAAGGACTTGCAATACGATCCTCAAATGGTCCATGTGTTCACCCTTACTCCTTGAATAGATCAAAATATCATCAATAACACGATCACCAACATATCAAGGTAGTGCCTAAATTCCCTATTCATTAGATCCATGAATGCCGCCGGGACATTAGTTAGGCCAAATGACATCACAAGGAACTCATTGTTCCCATACCTAGTTCGGAAAGCCATCTTAGGTATATCACTCCCTCTCAACCTAAGTTGATGGTAGCCCGAATAAAGGTCAATTTTTGAGAATTAACTAGCCCCTTGGAGTTGATCAAATAAGTCATCAATTCTCGGAGGGGAATATATATTATTTATGGTTACCTTGTTCAATTGGAGGTAGTTAATACACATTCTAAGGTTATGATTTATTTGTTTGTTATATTTGTTTTATGAAATTTTTATTATTATTTTTTGTTAATTTTTTTGTGTCATCACTCATTTCATATTTTGTGTTATTTTCTTAAAAAATATCTTAGATGGTTATATTTTGATAAGACTAAAGATCCATACCTCTTCCTAACAAGGGTTATTATTTGGTTATTATTTGGGTAGTTGATATTATGAGGTATATGGGTTATTCAATGGCTTAAAACCCCTTTTATAGGTCTAAATATTCAACTAAAAATGACCTCACTTAATAATAACTAACCTAGGAATTTACCCCTCTCTTGGTTGAGATTCACCAGATTGCAGGCATGACCTACGCCTGGGACCTACGATCCGTGGGTTGTCCTAGTGGCTGTCCTGCAGGTCCTTAGGTCATAACTTGTAGCTTGGTCTGAAGCCTACATTTGGGGAGTTGACCCACGACCCCCACCTACGGGGCGTAGGTGCCCTCGTAGGTCACTGCCCAGGTGACTTTTCCTGTCCTTTTCCTCAAGGACCCACAGTTGGCCCTTGGGGTTTAGTCCTTGACTTTCTAACATGTACACATGAAATTCAAGGTACGGGGAGGTATTTTCTAAGCTTTAATCCTAACGTCAAGCTTTACTTAGCCTACTAGGTTCATGTTAAACATTAGTTTAGTTTACAACTTTCCGGAATGTTACACATTCATATTCATAGCTTGTAACAAGTAAAGTCACTCTTACCAACAATTCATATCATACATGCATAATTATTAAGTCTTCATAGCATAAGAGAACAACACCACAACCACTCTTAATGCCTACTTGTGCAATGCATAAATGGAGTCACATACCCCTACTAATACTAAGTAGAACCTCTTAAGAAGCCATAGTTATAGTTCATGTTCATGTTCTTGTCATGTAGGGAAGTATAGCCTTAACCTACATAGATCATGTGAGCTACATGGAATCCGGTGTCTTGCCCCCACACCGAAAAGAGGTATCCTACTTGCCTAAGGTAGAACTCGTGTATTAGCTTCTAGGTAGATCCACTAGCTAAAGACCTATGTGGGCACATAGTTACGGGAAAGGGATATTGCTACTAGAAACTCGGACTAACTAACGTGAAGCTTTCCATCTCATGAGATAACTATCTTGGAAACCCGAACTAACTAGCGTGAAGGAACCCATCTCATACTCATATCCACTCGGTGTTAAGTATAATTCCCTTTAAATTCATGTGAAATCTTTACCTAAGCTCATGTTCATGAAAGAATGCCCTAGGAACTTAAACCAACATTGTATCATGATAGCTCATATATTCATTGGGTGAGAATGTCCTTTCAACCTTAGAATCATCAATATGTGAGTAAACCTTTCACATCTTATTCATAGTGTGTTCACGAGAATAGCCTTTCATTCAACACAACAATATCATCATAGTCATTATAATTCATGCATAATAATGTGTAAGGGTATAGGGGAGAATTAACTTTCCAATCAATACCACAATTACACCATAGTCATAGAATCTTCATTATCAAAGTAATTCTTGAAGCACATGCATAATTTTCATGTTCATGTACAAATTCTCATAATTTACCCATCAAGAATAATGAATCACATTCAACCCAACATATAGAATTTCTACATTAGATATGGGTAATAACACAATTCAATCAATTCAATTAATTCATACAAGACCCATTTACATGCTTCTAAAATCAATCAATTCTATTAAGATCACAATTTAGCAATAGAGGGGATCCATGGGTTCTTGGGGAAATTTCACCATAATTCAACCATAAATCATCAATTCAATCATAACCCAACATCATTCAACCATTGAAACCATTTTAAAAAGGACCCAAATCACTTGACCAAAACCCTTGAAATTGGGGGAAAATGCAAGTTTTGAAATCAAGTTTTAAAAGGCTCCTTGGGTGGAATCTACCCAAAGATGAAAACTATCATACCTTTATGATGAATCCTTGAAGAATTTTATGAAAAAAACCTTGATTTCTTCAAAACCAAGCTTCAATTTTACTCTTCTTCTTCTTGTGTTTTATAGAGAGAAATATTGTGAGGAAGATGAACATTTGATTTTGGTTTGGGTCTTTGTGAGAATGATTTTGATAGGGTACCCTAGGTGCAACATGGCGTACTTGACCCCGAAGGGGTCTCATACAAGCCCATAGCATATCATAAACATAGGTAATAGAAAAATACGAGAAAATTTAAAACTTTTACAATCGAAGTCATTTTTATAAAAGAAAGAGGAAGTCTTTCTATACTTTGTCTCAAACCATATAATACCACTTTAGAATAAACCTCTTGGGACACAGCCCATACAATAGTCTCAACATGAAAATAAAAGACATAAAGGAAACGGTGGATTTTGTCCTCGAAGCTATGAGGACTCACCAAAATCTTCAACTCCTTGCAACTTCTAGAAACCCATCTCTAAGAGTATCACTCAATCTCAAAAACCCTACATTTGATTAGAATGTAGGGAAAGTATGTGTTAGTACAGAATGTACTAAACATGTTAGCTAACATAATCATAAGAGTATAAGACAAGGACTAGTCAATATAAGACATAATCCAAAATCATATGAAATACTTCATGAAACATACACCATAAGCATAAGAGACAATATCATAATCATAATAATCAAAGTCTCCAACATAAGCATCATATAAGCATAATTTGACTCTTAGTCATCTATACCATAATAGAACCATTCTCAAGTAACATCAAAGCATACTTTGTGCAATGCATGAATAGCATCCCATAATACCACCCAAGATAACCATCCCTTTTTGGTCATCTTAATTATAGTCTATATGCATGGTTAAGTATTAAGCCTTTATACCATAAGGGCACCATACTTCTAAGTAACCTCAAAACACACTTGTGCAATGCATGAAAGGCATCCCATACTACCATTCACACTAAGCATAACCTTGAAATCATCCTAGTTATTTCACCCTCTTTTGGTCTCACTAGTGGCCTACTTCATGTAGACAAGGGAACTATTACCTTTAGTCAATCATATCTTGCAAGGCAACTATGGCTACAACCAAAGCTAAGTCTATACTATCTAAGAGAACCCTTCATAACTAGCCTCAAGTCATACTTGTGCAATGTATGAATAGCAGCACATACTACTACCCACACTAAGTACCCCATTAGACTATCATGAATACTCACTAGTTGGGGACTAGTCCCTCTTGACTATTTGCATCTATTCATCTAAGGTACCTCTCTATTTAGTACTAGGCAAGTCACAACCCATGAATGAACTCTATTTCCCAATTCAAGGCAACCAAGGAATAACCCCCTAATGGGCTAGACCATGTTATCATCTTACTAACATAACTATGTTAAGCTAAGTTAACTACCTTGGAAGACACACTAACATGCAAGTCCAAGCTACCCTAGGAAAGGTACAAGTATTCCATCCTAGCTACCATGAAATAGTCCTAGACCAACTAAGTCATGCTACCCTTACAAGTATACTATGATACAAATGCACGATATCTTTAGGAGAGTATGATTCTCAATCTTAAGCTATCCTTAGGAGAGTATGAGTCCTCAATCCCAAGCTACCATGACTAACCCTAATTCAATCTACCCTTGAAATGCATCTTACAATGTAAAGTCAAGCTACCCTTAGGAGAGTATGGATCCTCAATCCTAAGCTACCCTTATGAGAGGATAATTCATCAATCCTAAAGCTACCATGAAATGGTCTTGGCCAAATCAAGTCATGCTATCATGAAGGCATCCTAATAATGCCAGTTCAAGCTACCCATAGGAGAGTATGAATCCTCAATCCTAGGCTACCATGACTACTCCTAACTTATGCTAAGTCAAGCTACCCTTAGGAGAGTGTAAATCCTCAATCCAATCTTGGTCTTGTCTTACCAAGTCAAGCTATGCATGAAGGGATCATATATCACAACTTCAAGCTATTCTAATCTAACATGCTTTAATTCATTTTAGGTTATTAAGTCAACCTAGAATCATTCTATGTGAGAGAACCTTGGATCTCCTACCATATTTATGCCTAAGTGTGTACGAGAGAAGCAATACACAACAAAATCACAAACTTTACCCCAAAAGCTATAGCATTTGATGACTACAAGCCCTACTTTCAAGCTTTCTTTATTAATCTCATCATTATACCTAGATTTCAAGGTAATTCAATCACATCCTTCATTAGTAGGTGATTCTAGTCATAATTGATCATAAAGGTTCAATTCCATCTTTAAAAGTCATGATACTTCATATTCAATAAAGTCTAATTCAATTCATTATTATATGTTCCTAACCTTGAACAATTACTACTCATGACATTTTATTTAAGAAGATCACCTATGAACATTCAATTTCACCTCTAATGCCATAAACCCACAAATATCACATTCATCAATTTAGATTAGGGTTTACCATATAAATCACATAAATTCATCAAAATATTGTAATTCAATGCTAATACAAGCATAATTAGGTATTATCCACTAGATTGGAATCATACCCAAACTCTACCCACAATGTAAGAGAACCCCTAGCTAGAATTGGGTTTTTGACTTCACAATTAGAGGGTTTAAAAGGGGGGTCTATGGGTGGAAGAACCCATATATGAATAACCTAACATACCTTAATTCAAAGCCCTAATCAAGCTCTCATCAATGGAGGACAATCTGCCCTCTTCCTTCTCTTCTTCTTCTTCTTCTTCTTCACTTCTAGAGAGAGAATTATTTGGAGAGAATTTGGGTGCTTTGAAGAATTAGTTAAATGATTTAGTTTAGGGGTCTATTAGGTATATATAGGTGGTTTAATAACAAACTAACTGACCTCCCTTAACCCTTAACGAAATTACTAATTAACTCCCAAACCCCTAACCTAAAAACAAAACCTTGGACACTTCCATGACCTACGACTCCACCACCCACGGACCGTGGGTGGAGTCACGAAGCGTACTGCACCTCCGTAGGTGCTGATCAGAGGCCACAAGTTGCAGTACAAAACAGGCCTTGACCCACAACTCCAACTGACGGGTCGTGGGTCCACCCACGGCCAGTAGGTTCCAAGCGTGAGTGGCCTGTTTTTTTACAGCTTTTGGGGCTGTTTTGAGGTCCTCCTCAAGGACCCCTTGGGTGGTCCTTGGGGGGTCGTACCTTGATGACATACCCTTAAATCCTTTTTCTAAGTACGGGAATCATTTTTACAACTGAAACCCTCTCATCAAGCCATAAAACTCTTACGAAAAGCTCTAGAACTCTCTAGTTCAACTTACTAGTTTCCGGGGTATTACAATATCTCCCCCTTGGATCATTTGTCCTCGAATGACGATTCTAAACACTTCTTAAAGTCACAATTCTAAACTAGCAGCCCATCATGCATGCACTACATCTAAATGCACACAACCAAGGAAGAAACTTCAATTCCAAGCTAAACACATTCAATGCAACACAAGGGAGTAGGAACTACTTCTACCAACCAAAAATGCATGAAATTCTATATCTACTCATTTTCAAGGAGGAACTAAAATCTCCCAGACAAAACATTCTCAACACACACTCATGTAGCCTAAATGCAAATTACTCTCAAAAATCATTTATTCAAGGAGGAACCTTTCAGCTCCAAAATCAAGACATGCTCATTATTCATCTCATTAAGTCTATATGCAAATCTACTCAAATGCACTACAACATGAGGAAAACAATGCATATAAGTCATTTCTAACAAGACCTAAGCATTTTCATGGACATGCATATAAGAAAATCATGGCAACACATAAAGCACACAATAACCCTACAGGGTAGGCACACTATCTCCCCCTTGGGAGTAAGCCTACACAAATTCTTCTACACGTCATGCATACTAAAAACAACTTCAAAGTCCAACATAACAAGTCACAAAAGACAAGAAATCTGTAAATTTACTAAAGCATGAAACACATACCAGAAGGGACATGAGGAGATCACTCTTGATCTTCTCTAGATTGATTTTAAATGAATACCTTATATATTTATTTAAAAATAATATACAATATACCCATCTAATTTGGACTTAAAATAAAAATTATGAAAATACCCATTTCCCCCCCCCCCCACGTGTGCTGCCCTTACAAACTAAGGCAAGTACCAAGGGGGCTTCCACGGGCAGTGGAATGCTCCACATGTCGTGGACCCTTCCTTAGACTATTGCCTTTAGCTTTTGAAGCTAAGGCATTGTCCACGAGGGTCTCCACATGCAGTGGAAGCTTCCACCTATCGTGGACTTGCAGCTACTGCCCATGCGGCTAAGGTAGGCCTCACGAGAGGCGCTCCACGTGCAGCGGGGTCCTCCTCATTATGTGGACCCTCACGTGGACTGGCCCCTTGCCAAAATTGAGTAAGGCAAAGTCCACGAGGGACTTGCACGGGTAGTGAAGGCTCTTCACGCCTCGTGAACCCTCACGTGGACAAAGCCTTTTTTCCACACGGCTAAGGCAAAGCCCACGAAGGACTTCCAAAGGTGGTGGAGCCTTCCACGCTCCTTGAACCCTCAAGTGAACTTGCCTTCATGCCTATACGGCTAAGGCATGGTTCACGAGAGATTCTAAGGGCAGTGAAGGCTTTCACGTGCCTTGAAGCCTTACTTGAACCATGCCTTTTGCCCACACAGCTAAGTCAAAGTTCAAGGGAGCTTGTAAGGGCAGTGATGCCTTTCACCTTCCTTGAACCCTCTCTTGAACTTATACTTAGTCAAATTTTGGGCTATTTTACAACTCCAAATTATGCATAAAATTTTAAGACTCAAACGTTAGGCTTTAGTTTCACCTATTAATATTTCGGGTGTTACATTATCTCCCCCTTGGTAACATTCATCCTCGAATGACGATCTAGATACCTTACGGAATTTAAAGACTCAAGACTAGCAGCCCAACAAGCATGAAATATGAAAACAATGCACCACATAAAGGAGGAAACTTCAACATCATCTCAACATAATCAATGCAACAAAAGGAAGTAGGAACTACATCTATCAACACAATATGCATGAAATTTAACATTTCTTATGTTCATAGAAGGAACTACCTTCTCCAATAAAAGCATGCTCAACACAAAATTATGGAGCCAATATGCCATCTCATAAAACATAATATAGCATGTTCATCAATTCATCTCATAAAGTCAAATATGCAACATCATACTCAAATGCACAACAACATGAGGAACACATAAATCATGTAGACAACTCATTCATCACTAAACATGAATTTTCTCAAGAACATGCATAATCATAAGGAAATCATGAGTAACACACATAGCACACATGACTCCCAAAACTAGGAACTCAAGAGAAACTACTTACCTCAAGCTTGAATAAGAGTAGAAGAAAAAAGATAAGGATAGCGGGACTTCATATCGGCGTCGGCCTCCCATGTAGCACCCTCAACTAAGTGATTCCTCGATAACACCTTTTCGGAAGCTACTTCTTTGTTTCTCAACCTCTTAACTTACCGGTCCAAAATTTCTACCTGAACTTTCTTATAGGAAAGACTTTCATCAACCCCCACTCCTTCTAAAGGAATGATGGATATCGGATCTCCAATGCACTTCTTAATCATGGAAACATGAAACACCGGGTGAACCGGAGCCAACTCATTCGGTAAGTCTAACTCATAAGCAAATTTTCCAACACGTTTCAAGATTTGGCCTTTTTACCAAACCTCATCACACCCTTCATAGGTGATATTTTCAAGTAGACCCAATCACCAATTTCAAATTCTAGATCCCTCTTTCTAACATCGGCATAAGACTTTTGCCGACCTTGGGCCGTCTTCAACCTCTCTCTAATGAGTCAAACTCTTTCAATGGCCTCATAAACTAGTTTGGGACCAATTAGAGCAATTTCACCTACTTCAAGCCAACCAACCGGAGATCTACATCTCCTACCATACAATGCTTCAAAATGAGTCATGGAAATACTTAAGTGGTAATTATTATTGTAGGCAAACTCTATTAACATTATATGGTCATCCCAATTACCCTTGAAGTCTAAAACACACACCCTCAACATGTTCTCTAAGGTTTGAATGGTACGTTCTGCTTGACCATCCGATTGACGGTGAAAAGCGGTACTAAGTTTAACCTTAGGACCAAGCCTTTATTGGAATGTCTTCCAAAAATGTGAAGTAAATTGAGTACCTCGATCCGAAATAATAGATCAAGGAACCCCATGCAACTTCACTATCACCTTGATATACAATTTGGCATAGTCTTCCGCCGAAAGTGAAATCTTGACAGGAATAAAGTGGGTGGATTTAGTCATTCTATCGACAATAACCCAAATAGAATCATGTTGCCTTCGAGTATGAGGCAAACCCATAATAAAATCCATATTCACATCCTCCCACTTCCAAGTGGGGATATCTATATCTTGGGATAAACCTCCGGGCCTTTGATGTTCGGCCTTAACTTGTTGACAATTCAGACACTTGGCTACAAAACCCGCTATATCCTTCTTCATACCATTCCACCAATAGACTTCCCGTAGATCACAGTACATCTTGGTGGCTCCCGAATGAATTGAATACCTAGAACCATGAGCCTATTCTAGAATTTTCTCTCTCAAGCCATCAACATATGGAACACATAATCGACCTTGGTACCTAAGCACCTCATCTCCCCCTTGGGAGAAAGCCTCAATGACCTTCTTGATTCCCGATTCTTTCAACTCAACTAATATAGGATCAAGGTCTTGACTTAACATCCATCACAAAGGATGATTCCGAACCATTGTGGACCATGACACCACCCTTAGTGAAATCCACTAGTTGGACACCAAACCGGGCCAACCTATGTACATCATGAACTAACTCCTTCTTCTCATCCTCTACATGGGCCACACTACCAATGCACAATCGACTTAGGGCATCCGCAACTACATTAGCCTTGCCGGGGTGGTAAAGGACACTCATGACATAATCCTTTAAAAGTTCTAACCACCTTCTTTGTCAGAGATTCAAGTTTGTTTGAGTAAACACATATTGAGTACTCTTATGATCGGTGAACACATCAGCATGCACTCTATATAGATAGTGTCTTCATATTTTCAAGCAAATACTACCGCTGCTAATTCAAGATCATGGGTCAGATAATTCTTCTCATTAATCTTAAGTTGCCTTGAAGCATAGGCAATCACCTTACCATGTTGCATGAGTACACATCCTAACCCCATTCTCGAGGCGTCATAATATACCATAAACCCATTAGTACCCTCCGGTAAGGTCAATACCAGAGCGGACGTAAGTCTGTCTTTCAAATCTTGGAAGCTTTTCTCACACGCCTCCGACCACACAAACTTAGCTTTCTTTTGAGTCAAAGCCGTCAACGGAGAAGCAATGGAGGAAAAACCCTCAACAAACCTCCTATAGTAATCGGCCAAACCTAAAAATCTTCTAATATCGGTAGGATTTAGAGGTCTAGGACATATCTTAACTTCATCCGTCTTCTTAGGATCTACCTCTATACCCTTGCTCGACACAATATGGCCAAGGAAGGCTATGGGCCTTCGCCAAAACTCGCATTTACTAAACTTCGCATAAAGTTGGTGGTCCTTAAGGACTTACAATACAATCCTCAAATGGCTCATATGATCAACCTCACTCCTTGAATAGATCAAAATATCATCGATAAAAATGATCACAAACATATCAAGGTATTGCCTAAACACCCTATGCATTTGGTCCATGAATGTCGCTGGGGCAATTGTCAAGCCAAATGACATCACAAGGAATTCATAGTGCCCATACATAGTCCAGAAAGTTGTCTTGGGTATATCAACCCCTCTTACCCTTAGTTGATGGTAACCCGAACGAAGGTCAATCTTTGAAAAGTACCTAGCCCCTTGGAGTTGATCAAACAAGTCATCGATTCTCGAAAGGGGATATTTATTCTTCATGGTTACCTTGTTCAGTTGGCGATAGTCGATGCACATTCTAAGAGACCCATCTTCTTTCTAACAAACAATACCGGAGCACTCCATGGAGAGATACTCAGTTGAATAAAACCATTGTCTAGCAAATCCTTTAGTTACTCTTTCAACTCGGCCGGAGCCATTCTACAAGGAGGAATGAATATAGGTTGCGTATCCGGCAAAAGATCAATGCCAAAATCTATTTCCCATTTGGGAGGAATGTCGGGTAAGTCATCGGGAAAGACTTCAGGAAATTCATTCACCACGGGGACTGACTCTAGAGAAGGGGTTTCGGACTCAGCATCCATCACCCTAACAATATGGTAAATGCACCCCTTGGATATCATTTCCCTAACTTTGAGACAAGAAACAAATTGACCTTTACGGATAGAATTACCCCCTTTACACTTTAAAATGGATTCATTTAGGAATTGAAACTTAACTACCTGAGTCCTACAATCAATAGAGGCATAACACGCATGTAACCAATCCATACCCAAAATCACATCAAAATCTATCATGTCTAACTCCACCAAATCCACCAAGGTAACCTTATGGAACAAAGAAATAGGACAACTCCTATGGACTCTTTTTTCCACTACCGAGTCACCAATCGGGGTAGAAACTGAAAAAGGCTCTATTAACACTTCGGGGAGTGTTTCAAACTACATAGCCACAAAAGGTGAAACAAATGACAAAGTCGCACCGGGATCTAATAGTGCATATACATTAATAGAAAATACTTATACATACCGGTCACAACATTCGGGGAGCTCTCTTGGTCACCTCAGGATTGAAGAGCATAAAAGTGGTCTTTCTCAGGAGCATCGGAATTTGAACCACTAGGAGAGACTTGCTTGCCCTCTCTTGCTTGATTCTTAAGCATGGGAAAATCTCTCATAATATGACCACTCTTCCCACAACTATAGCAACCATACGTTCCAACTAGGAACTTACCATCATGTTTCTTACCACACTTGGAACAACTAGGCCTCACCATAGAAGATCCATCACTATTGCCTCCTTAAGGCTTAAGGTTAGGCACCTTATCCTTGTTGACCCTTGGAGCACTAGAGGAACCTTGGTTGGAGAACCTTCTCTTGAACCTTGGTCACCCTTGACCCTCAAACTCACCTTTGAAAGAATTCCCATCATCGCTACTTTCTCTCTTCACTTCCCTATTCTACTTCCTAAGTCTTGACTCCTCAAATTGTTGAGCATACGCCATTAGTCGGGAGATATCCATATTATCATGGAGCATTTCTGCATGGCATTCTTCTTCAATCAAGTCGGACACACCCGTCACAAATCGACTCATCCCATCCCTCGGATTCGACACCAAAGACGAAGCATACTTGGACAACTTAGTGAATTTTAGAGAATATTGTTGAACACTCATACCTCCTTGACGAAGGTTGATAAATTCCTCCTCATTTGCTTCCCTCTTCTCTTGGGAAAGAACCTATCAAGGAATGCTTTCTTGAACACCTCCCAATCTATGGGACCCGCTTTTACTGGCCTATTCCTCTTCCATTGAGTATACCACACTTGGGCCACATCCTTAAATTGGTAAGCATCTAGCTCCACTTTCTCTATAGAAGTCACCCCATAGCATCAATTATTTTGTAGACCTCTTCCACAAACTCTTGAGGATCTTCACCCACTTTGGAACCAAAGAACGTAGAGGATTCATTCTTGTGAAATCTCTCAACCTTAAAGCCACGGTGTTCACATTAGGGTTCACATGAGCTCTAGTATCCTTATTGACTTGGGTCATCACGGCTTGAGTCAATATTTGGTGAGCTAACCTTATTTCCACATTTGTCATAGCCCCCGCATGAATAGGAGCTTGAGGAACTTGAGGCTCTTGGGGACCTGGGAGGAACTCCTTCATTCACAATCTTCTCTTCTATCCTTCTTGCGTTCGACCTTCTTGTATTCATATCCTAGAGATACAAGAGAAGGGTTAGGAAAAGGACATCATAGAGTTAAAACTCTAAGGCACGAATAAATTCACGCCTCAAACCTACACCCTTGGTGGGACTGGCACTCGAGAACCATTGTTAGCCCCAAGCGAACCCTTGGTCTGGCTTACTTACTCAGCAGAAGACTTAAACATAAGATACAGTCTCAAGAGGGAAACTCATTCAATGTCTTAAAGCAATATTAAACTAAGACAAAATGGCAACTCAAGTCTTAAACGTATACAAATAAAATGAATACGACTAAAGAACTATAACTATTTGTCTAGATGCCAGTAAAACAAAGAGGGATGTCGGGACAAGACCCCCGATCAACCTAGCAATTGAAATACTAAAAGAAAATGAAAATGGAACCCTCCAGAAAGCTAGGACGCTCACCAACAGACTCTGAATGCTCAACTGGATCAACGAGGCACTGGATAATGATCCTGGTTACCTTTGTCTGCATCATAAGACGATGCAGGCCAAATGGCATCAGTACATTGAATGTATGAGTACGCAAGGAGAAAACTAAACATAACATAAGCTTGAAAGAAATTTGAAAGAAATATTTACCTTGGCTTTATTCAACTCGTCAATAACTTAACTCAATATAAAGCAATAAAACACATGCAATAAATGGAAAGCTTGTAAAACAGTGGAAAACAACTTAGTTCTTTAAAGAAAATGCAATAACGAACTTAACTTTACTCATTTAATAAAGTAATATAATTTCTATGGGAGTTTTTCTAACCGACAACCACCACTATGAGCCTAAGTGGTGATACAGCGTCTTACCCACGTTTCTAGAACTGTCCTATACTTTTTCGTCATATAAAACGCCTTAACTAAGTGGATCCACTAGTATATGCTTAAAAGCACTTAGGAGTCATCTAAAAAGTCTGATCCTTTAGTACCCATGATGGCTAGATAGTTTATGGAGAATTGAGTTATTATAAACTCGTGTCCCCATATCGGTGCTCAATACTACTCCCAAAATGTACTTAGCTCATATGTTTTTAAAACAAAACTTCTTTCTTTTGTTTGAGATAATTACTCAACACTTACCTTAAAAGGTCTCTTGGAATCGATGTTCCCTTTCTTGCTCAAATGTGAAAACATTTCTAACTTTTTGGGAATACTTAGTTCTCGTATAATCTTTGAAGAAATGAACTTTACTCTTAACTCTTTAGTCAACTCAAAACTTAAGTCTTAAGACAAAGTTAAAACGTTTGCGAAAGAGTTTTGAAAACTTTATGAACTTCTCTTGACTTGCTTCTTAACTTCTAGACTTGACTCTTAACTTTCCTTGAATTGAATTATGGATTCAAGGTTCATGATCTCATGTCTATGGATTATTTCATGATGTTTAGACGTACCTTAGAGTGTTGGAATCAACTAGAAAATATAGGTACATTGCAAAGGAACTAGTACGGAAAGATGGGAGAAGAATGGGAAGAACTGGCATCCCTGGCGCTCTAAGAGGCGCGGGGCGCCAGAGGGTAAAATTCAGAGGAAGGTTTGGGGAGCTCTATCTAGCGCGGAACCCTGAGCCCAACATTTAGAGACCCCTTTTTGGGGTTCTGAGAGGGGTGCCACCCCAGGACCCTCTCCAGGTGTTCCCCGACTTTTCTTCTTCATTTTTCATCTCTAAATCCTCTAATTTCACTTAGTTCTTACCCCAAACACTTAGAATCATTTATACCCTCAATATATACTAGATTCGACTCAAAATTACACCCGAAAACATGAATCAAATCCCAAGAAAACTTCAACAACACAACCCACAAGAATTCAAACGAATTTCATCAAGAACTCAAAGGATTTACTTTCAAATCTAATATACTTCACTGAATTAAATCATGATTGGCGCGTGGGTGAACTAACCCAATTCTATGTGATCTCACATACCTCATAGGATTGAATCCTTGGCGAAATCCACAACCAAACTCGAACGTTCTTGATGATTCTTAATTTTTCTTCTCCTTTCTCCTCTTTTCTCTTTTCTCCAAGCCCTAGCGTGAACTTCAACTTTTCTAAACTAAAAAAAATATGATTTGACCCCAATTAAACTCCTAAAAATGGATTAAAATAATTAGGTAAGGAAAGGACTAAAATACCCTTCCAAAATCTGATTTAGACTTTCCTTATTTGAACAGGCTAACTTCAAATGGGCATATCTCACTTAAATAAACTCGGAATCGCGCAAACTCGACGGCGTTGGAAAGATTATTCCAAGATCTTTTCTACGATATCTGAAAACACACCTAACTCATCCTGAAGTAGGAGTTATGGTCATTTGAAGTTGACCAAAAACACAACTTGACATACTTAACAAATTTCCAGATTTCTTTTTATATTCTTTCCAAAAATGGCTATTTTCAATTTATTAACTTCTTCCTAGCTATTTCAATTTGAGAGATGTTACAATATCTCCCCCTTGAGAACATTCTTCCTCAAATAAGATTACTCTTACTAGGCTAAGGGTGTAATATCAATTATTTAGTTCAAATACCCAACAAGCAAATCTAACACATCAAGTATATAAACTCTAGAGTACTAAAAGAGAATTAGTACCTTAATCTGGAGCTTCTCCAGATCCGAAGAGATGTGGATCTCTTCTTCATATCCTCATCAGCTTCCCAAGTAGCTTCCTCAATAAATTGGTTCCTCCAAAGGACTTTGACTGATGCTACTTCCTTAGTCCTCAACTTGCGAACTTAGCGATCTAGAATTTGGACCTGAATCTCTTCATAAGATAAGCTATACTTGATCCCAATATCTTCATTTGCTATGATCAATGAAGGATCGCCCATGCACTTCTTCAACATGGAGATGTGAAATACCGGATGAACCACTGCTAACTCTTTTGGTAACTCCAACTCATAAGCTACATTACCAATTCTCTTGGATATTCGATAAAGACCAATATACCGGGGACTAAGCTTCCCCTTCTTACCAAATCTCATAGCACCCTTCATGGGTGAAACTTTCAAATATATCCAATCATCTACTTTGAACTCTAACTCCCTTCTCCTAACATTAGTGTAGGATTTCTGACGACTCTGCGCCATTTTCAATCTCTCTTGAATCACCTTCACCTTCTCCATAGCTTGATGAACTAAATATTGTCCTATCAACCCAGCTTCACCAACTTCAAACCATCCAATAGGAGATATGCATCTTCTCCCATAAAGAGCTTCATAAGGAGCCATTTGGATGCTAGAGTGGTAACTATTGTTGTAAGCAAACTCGATGAGAGGTACGTGATTATCCCAATTACCTTTCAAATCAATCACACAAGGCCTCAACATATTCTCTTAGGTCTGAATAGAGTGTTCTGCTTTCCCATATGTCTGAGGATTGAAGGCAGTACTTAAGTTCACCTTTGAACCCAAGCCTTTTTGGAATGATTTCCAAAACTGTGCAGTAAAATGCGCACCTCTGTCTGACCCCATGAAGTCTTACCACCTCTTGAATAAAACTTAGCATAATCTTCTGCTGAATGGGTAGTCTTTACCGGTAAAAAGTAGGCTGACTTTGTTATTCTATCGACAATCACCCAAATAGAATCATGTTGCCTGCGAGACCTTGGTAAACCTATGATGAAATCCATATTGATCATCTCCCACTTCCATTCCGGAAGTTCAATACTTTGAGCCAAACCACCAGGACTTTAGTGCTCTACTTTAACTTGTTGGCAATTTGGACACCTAGCAACAAATTCAGCAATGCCCTTCGTCATACTACTCCACCAACAAACTTCCCTCAAGTCACGATACATCTTTATGGAAACTGGATGAATAGAATACCTGGAGTTATCAGCTTCCTCCATGATCCTCTATTGAAGTTCATCCACCCTTGGTACACACAACCTACCTTGATACTTCAATACACCATCTCCCCCTTGTTCAAAAGCAATTACGCTTTGCTTATGAACATTTGCCTTCAATTCAAGAAAAATTGGGTCTTGGTCTTGTTTCTCTTTAACTTCAGACACTAAAGATGATTCAGCCCCATTCGTCACCACTACTCCTCCTTTTGTGGAATCTATTAGTCGAACTACTAAGCGTGCAAGTCTATGCACATCTCTTGCTAGTTCTTTCTTATCTTTCCCAAAATGGGCGGTACTACCCATAGACAACCTGCTCAAGGCATCAAAAACAGCATTAGCCTTACCTGGGTGATAAGAATACTCGTGTCATAATTCTTAAGTAATTTTAACCACCTCCTTTGTCTGAGATTAAGCTCTTTCTGAGTGAACACATACTAAAGACTCCTGCGATTAGTGAATACATCTACATGAACACCATACAAATAATGACGCCATATCTTCAAAGCAAATACCACAGTAACCAACTCTAAGTCGTGGGTTATGTAATTCTTCTCATGAACTTTCAACTGTTTGGAGGCATAAACTATAACCTTGCCATTCAGCATTAATATGCAACCCAAACCAACTCTAGAGGCATCACAATACACCACAAAACCTTGGGTACCTTCTGGTAAAGTCAAAATTGGGTAATAGTCAACCTCTTTTTCAATTCCTGAAAGCTTTTCTTACAAGTTTCAGACCATTGAAACTTCACTATTTTCTGAGTCAACTTGGTCAAAGGGGATGAAATATATCAGATCCCCTCTACGAACCTTCTAAATAGCCAGCCAAACCCAAGAAACTCCTAATATCAGTTGGAGATCTGGGTCTAGGCCAATTCTGCACTGCCTCTAGTTTCTAGGTATGAACTTTAATTCCCTCTGTGGACACAATGTTGCCTGAGAATGCCACAGACTCAAGCCAAAACTCACACTTAGAGAACTTGGCATACAACTCTCTATCTTTTAGAGTCTGGAGAACTATTCTGAGATGACTAGCATGATCTTCTTCATTCCTCGAATACATTAGTATGTCATCAATGAAGATGATAACAAACATATCTAAATAAGGTTTGAATACTCTATTCATAAGGTCCATGAATGTTGCAAGCTCATTGGTAAAACCAAAGGACAAGACCAGAAACTCATAATGACCATAACGGGTCCTAAATGATGTCTTCGGAATATCACATTCCCTTACTCTTAACTAATGGTAGCCTGATCTGAGGTCTATCTTAGAGAAACAAGTAGCACCCTTAAGCTGATCAAAAAGATCATCAATTCTCGGAAAAGGGTACTTATTCTTGATGGTAACCTTGTTCAGTTGACGGTAATCTATACACATTCTAAGGGAACTATCCTTCTTCCTCACAAATAAGATCGGAGCGCCCCAAGGTAAGACAGTTGGTTGAATAAATCCCTTATCAAGGAGATATTTTAACTGTTTTTTAAGCTCTTTCAACTCTGTTGGTGCCATTCTATATGACGGAATAGATATAGGATGAGTATCTGGAAGAACATCTATACCAAGTCTATCTCTCTCTCAGGAAGGACTCCGAGTAGATCATCTGGAAAGACTTTTGGGAACTTTTTTACTACTGAAACTGACTGAATAGGAGGTATCTCAACAATAGATTCATTAACTCGGACTAAGTGATAGACACACCCCTTGGAAACTAACTTTATTGCCTTAAGGTACAAAATAAAATGACCCTTAGGCACTGCTGAACTAATTTTCCACTCTAAGACTGGCTCATTAGGAATTTGTAACTTAACAACTCGAGTTCTACAATCAATGGAGGCATAACAGGCATGAAGCCAGTCCTTACCTAGAATGACGTCGAAATCTACCATGTCTAACTCAATTAAATCAGCCATGGTGTCTTTGTGATTGATTGAAATTACACAATCACGATGTACTCGCTCAGCTAGAATAAACTCCCCAACAGGTGTAGAAAAACAAAAGGGTTCACAGAGTAACTCAGGAAGAACATCAAAACTACTTGCAACATAAGGAGTCACAAAAGATAAACTTGGTCATGGGTCTAGCAAAGCATAAACAACAAGAGTAAAGACTTCGATCAAACCAGTGACAACATCTGGAGAGTTTTCTTGCTCTTGGCGACTAGTGATCTCATAAAGGCGGTTTGTTCCTCCGACAGTACCGAAAGTAGTTGTAACACCTCAGAAATGAGTAGACCAAACTAGAGCCATAAGCTAGGGTTCTAAGGTATGGTGTATGTGATTAGAGTCGTGGATAAGACTTTCCATAGTTTGAATGAGGGGCTTAGTAGTTGAACGTCAAGATACATATTAGACCCCGTAGCTTATAAGAATATATATGGAATGGTATAGGGTTGAAAGGGCCTAAGCTATCAAGGTAGAGTGAAAGAGAACTTGCTCTCCTATGTGCCTAATTGGCGATTGGGCAGCTTGATCGCCCAAGGCACTTGGCGATGCGCCAAAGGTCACCTAAGGTCTCTTAGTGGGCTGTCCCCTTTGTCCTTGATTCTGGACCAAAGGGCAAACAAAGTCATAGCTCTCCAGCCTACTTGGCGAATCGCCCAAATGACCCCTAGATTGCCTAGTGAAACTACCCAATTATGGACCTTGCTAGAAAAATGGGTGAGCCAAGGGTCCACTTGGCGAGTCGCCTAGTGCCCTTAGTGAGCCATGAGGGTGCAAAGGGCGAGCAAGGACGGGAAGGTTAGTAATTTTTAAGTTATAACGTTTAGGGACCTTAGTTATTTACCAAAGTTGACCTTACATAATTCTATTCCTTTACTAGAAACTATATAAGATTATTAGACCTAAGTTTACCTCTATTAAGTCATTCTCCCTATAATTAAAAGAAACCTAACTTCATTTTCTCCATAGAAATTTCTCTCTATATAAAACCCTCTATTGAAGAAGGAGATAGAGCTTGAAGCTTGGGTCAAGAACAAATTTTATTGTTGAGATCTTGTGCTAGGGCTTTAATTAAAGGTATGTTTAGCTTATCATCTATGGGTTCTTCCACCCATAGAGTCCCCTAGAATTTCCCCTAATTTGTGAAGAAAAACCCCAATCAAGCTAGGGTTACTTCCAATGTATGGGTTTTAGGTGGGTATGATTCCAAAGTGTTGGATACTACTAGATATGATTAATTTAGTGTTGATTCATGATATTATGAAGAACCTATGTAAATTCCTTGTCTAACCCTAATTTTCAAAGTATGTGGGTTTAGATCTTTTGATGAGAAATTGATGGTTCTTGAAAGATTTTCTAGAATTGTCACCATGAATAGAATTTATCTAAGAAAGAGAATATGAAATCATGAATTGAACTAGACTTATGCATATATGACAGAATATGAATTGAATGATTAGAATTGGGACTCTATGATGAATTATGTTTAGAATTGTCTATGATTAAGGCTTGTGATTAAATATGACTTGTGATCTAGACTAGTATGATGGTTGTAGAGTAAAACTTGAATGAAGGGCTTGAAGTCATAATGTTGATCAGTAGGGCTTATAGAGTAAGTCTAATATGATGAGATAGCTTGCATGTATGTAGATTATGAAAGGTATTCTCACATAGAATGATTCTAGATTGAAAGGCTAATTACCTAAAATGAATCATGCTTGTTAGAATAGAATAGCTTGAAGTTGAGCCTTATGATTCCTTCATATATAGTTGAATTATGTAGCTTGGGATTGAGGAATTAAGCTCTCCTAAGGTTAGCTTGAAGTAGCATTGGTAGGATTCTTTTCATGGTAGCTTGCATTAGTATAGGCATGGTAGCCTAGGATTGAGGATCTATACTCTCTTATGGTTAGCTTGAACTAGCATTGTTAGAATGCCTTCATGGTAGCTTGACTTGGTTAGGGCACGACCATTTCATGGTAGCTTAGGATTGAGACACCACACTCTCCTAAGGATAGCTTAGGGTTGAGGATTCATAATCCCCTAAGGGTAGCTTGCATCCTATTGAATGCTGCATGGTGGCTAAGTTGGTGTACTTGAATCCTTCCTAGGATAGCATGGCTTGCATGGTAACGTATTTTCCATGGTAGTTAGGTCTAGCCTAGTATGTGCTATTCTTTGATAGTCTAGAATGATAGATAGTAAGCATTGAGTAAGCTAGCCTAAAGGAGTACTTAGTGTGAGTGGTAGTATGGGATGTCATTCATACATGGCACAAGTATGACTTGAAGCTACTTATGAATTGTCCGCTTATGTGATGTATACCTAGCTTGGATTGTTGTTATAGTTGCCTTCCATGATATGATTTGACTTAAGTTGATAGTTCCGTGTCAATATGTAGTAGGTCTATAGTGCCACCTAGAAATGGTAAATATGAATAGGGTGACTTCAAGATATGCTTAGTGTGTGTGGTATTATGGGATGCCCCACATGCATTGCACAAGTGTGCCTTGGTGTTACTTAGGAGTATAAGTTCTCTTATGATATGAAAACCTAGGTCTTGATTATTACGACACAACTTCTGATGCAAGCTAAGTGTCTACGATCGTGCAATAGTATAATAACCCAACTAAGGGTTGGGGTCGAGTCCCAAGGAAGTGGTTTTGAGAATTAATAGAAAAATAAAATTAGTTCTAACTAGTCGTAGCTAAAGACATTAACGATTAAAAATATTGTAAATTAAAGGGGGACACAAGAGTGTCAATTAACAATGGGGGTTTTGTCACTGGTAAGTAAAACAGCAAAATAAACAAAAATTTCTAAGTAATGAGAGAGGATTCTAGGGATGTGACCGGAATTCGGGTTAATCTAAATTATTGGGTACATGCTTTCGATAAAAAATTTATAGATTAATAGTGACTAGGCTAAGCTTTATGTGGGAATAAGTTCTCTCTCGAGCAACTTACCCCATTTCAAATGGGTTCCTCTCGGAAAGCCATTTGCCGCATGAAGACCAGCCTACGTCTTACCCCACTCACTCTCTCAAGTAGAGTCTTAGGATATGGAACTAGGGTTTACTCTCTCGAGCTGAACCTCATGTTGACCCACTCCTTAGGCCATTAATCTAGTAGTCTCTGTTTCGCAACTTCTCTCTCGAGCAAGCCGAAAACACATAAATAAACTTGTATTTGCAACTACAAATTTGTTAATTTCATCCACAACTACTAGACTAAATCACCATTAAACCACATCTAATCTATCAGCAAGCAAGACCCAACAACAATCTTAACCCATATTCACAAAATCACACCCCAAGAATTGGGGATTTTAGCCACATATCAAGAGATAGAAATTTATACCTAAATGATCTTGCATTCAAATGGGTATGAAGATTTATGTCTTATTACAGGCCAAGAATAAAGAATCCAAGAGACCCAAGTCTAAATCCTTGGAGATGAAACCCTCTTTTTCTTCAAGTTTTCAAAATCCTCTAAAACTCAGAGCAAAAATAAAAAGTACTAAAAATTATATTAATTGTTCCACACTAAAAATCTGATACTAAACTACAACTCTGAGCGAGTATTTATAGTTTTCAAAAATCTGTGTTGCAGCGGATCATTCGGCGACATTAGTCGAAATCGCCAATCAACTCGGTGATTCATCATTTGGTGTAGTTCATCGCCGTCTTGCACCATCCTTCAACATCGTCGTGCTCTGGGTCATTGGGCGACATAGTACTGCCTCACGAAACTTCTCAGCGATACGCCGACTGCTCCTTTTTTCCATCGACTTGATCCTTTCCTTCAGGGCTCAGCACACTGGAACAAAAGGCGAAGTAAGACCCTTCGGTGACTCACCAAGTGGACTCGGCGATCCTCTGGCCTTCGTTTCTTCGTTCTTTTCAGCCTTTTCGTTCCTTTTTATGACATAGTGTCCATGCTTTCCTTCAAACTTCAAATACCTGAAACTTAAGATAAAATATGCATTTGAGGACACAATTTATATTAAAATATAGCCCTAAATGAGTCCAATTTGTGGACTCATCAAAGGTGGACTATGACCGAGAATGACCAAAGAGAGGTACTTAGCTTGGATAGTATTATGGGATGCTATCCCTGCCTTGCACAAGTATGCTTGGAGGTGGCTTGTGGAGTAGCTCTCTTGAATATGAAAGACTAATGGTTGAAATATGAATTTATGTATGTCTTATGTTGACTTGTGATGATATGATGCTTATGTTGGAGTTTATGTTATGAATATATTATTGTCTCTTATGCTTATGTCTTATGTTGACTAACCATTTGAGATGCTTTATGTTGGTATATTACCTTTCATACTTGGTACATTTTGTACTAACTCATATTGCCTACATTCTAAACAAATGTAGAGTGTTGGAGATTGAGTTGCTTTAGAGGCTAGGTTTCTAAGGCGTTTGAAGACTTGCAGAATTGGTAAGTCCTCATAGCTTCGAGGATAAACCTACTATGTTCCTTTTATGTCATTTCTTATGTTTTAGACTTTTTATGGGCTGCGTCCCTAGACTATTATTCATGTTATTCATAGATGGTCTGAGACAAACGCTTAGCAAAGACTTCCACTTTTATGAAATGTTTTAGATTTAATGTTTTAAAGAAAGTTTCAATCTTTCCCTACTTTTCTGTGATCGTATGTTACAATAACGCTAAGGTCTTGTATTAGACCCCTTCGGGGTCGAGTACGTTGTGTTACATCTATGGGGTACCCCTGGGTCGTGACAGTAGCTCCTCTAGGTGCAGCCCAGTCAGGTGGAGCAACTGATAAAGATTGGGCTCTATTGCCCTGATTTCCACTACATTGCCGTATCATAGGGCACTCTTTCATGAAGTGACCCTCTTGTCCACACTTGAAATAACCTGTGGAGCCATCATGACACTTACCCGGGTGGGTTCTACCACACTTAGCATGTGCAGGATCCCAGTTACCTCCTTGTGCCACACTACCTTGAGACTGTGCAGGTCTAGCTCTGAAGTGCTGGAAATTCTGGATATTATATTCACCTTTGATTCTGGGTGCAGGTGCACTAGCAGATGATGGAGCAGGTCCCTTTTGTTTTTTCTGAAAGGACGAACGGTTCACATTACTTTTCTGCTGCCCAGACTCATTTCCTGGCTTACCCTTCTTGTTTCTAAACTCCTCCATATCCCTCAGCTTCTCTTCCTCAACATGCTGCACATAAATCATCAACCTCGCTATATCCATGTCCCCAATTTGCGTAGCTTCCCTGCCCTCTTTGCTTGACAGGCGGGATAACCCAGCAACAAAAAGACTCATTCTACTTCTCATATCTGCAACCATCTCTGGAGCATAACGGGATAGTTTGATGAACTTCAACCCATACTAATGAACACTTAAAGACTCTTGCTTAAGGGTAAGAAACTCTCGTACCTTGGCCTCTCTCAATTCTCAGGGAAATAAATGCCCCAAGAAGGCCTCCTCAAAACATGCCCAACTCGTATGTGGTGCTCCCTTAGCTCTACCCTTCTTCCACTGGTCAAACCAAGTCCTAGCAACGTCCTTCAATTGATATGCAGCTAGTTTTACTTGCTCAGCATCGATAACGTGCATAACACCAAATACCATCTTCAGTTCCTTAATAAAGTTCTATGGATCCTCAGTAGTGCTTGAACCAGTGAAGTTTGGAGGGTTCATCCTCAAGAACTCACGAATCCTCGAAGTTTCAGCCTCTTCTTGTCGAGCTCCTCTTTGTTTCCCAACCTGGTTAGTCATACCTTGACTTAGAATCCTTATTGCTTCCCTGAACTCAGCATTAGTGACTTCCCCTTGGGGTTGCACTTCAGGTTCATTGGGTACCCCTTGCTCCCCAACGTTACTCCTAGCAGGATGACCTTGGACAGCTCTTGGTGGAGGCATGATTATCTGAAAACACGCGCAAGCACGAATTAGAAGGAAACTTTTAAGAGATCAAACTCTAACGCACGAAATGAGTATGAAAGAAGTGAGAATATTTTCCTAAGTGTCGCAGCATCCTAATTATAGATGTGGCGTGCTTCACACCGATAACTAGGACACTACAGACACGGCTTCATAGACTACCTAGGACGCTTGAACCATGTGCTCTGATACTAAGTTTTTCACTCCCCAAGCCTACACCCTGGGTGGGACTGGCACTCGAGAACCATTTCTGGCCCTAAGCGAACCCTTGGCCTACTTACTTACTCAGCGGAAGACTTAAACATAAGATACAGTCTCAAAAGGGAAACTCATGCAATGTCTTAAAGCAATATTAAACTTAGCCAAAATGGCAACTCAAGTCTTAAATGTATACAGCTGAAATGAATAAGACTAAAGGACTATAATTATATGTTTATGAAGCCTCTAAAACAAAGAGGGATGTCGGGACAATACCCCCGATCATCCTAACAACTGAAATACTAAAAGCAAATGAAAATAGAGCCCTCCAGAAAGCTATGAGGTTCACCAACAGACTCTGAGTGCTCAACTGGATCAACGAGGCACTGGATGATGATCCTGGTTACCAATGTCTGCATCATAAGACGATGCAGGCCAAATGGCATTAGTACATTGAATGTGGCCTAAGAATGTCACAGACTCAAGCCAAAACTCACACTTAGAGAACTTAGCATACAACTCTCTATCCTTTAGAGTCTCTTTTAGAGTCTGGAGAACTATTCTGAGATAACTAGCGTGATCTTCTTAGCTTCCAAAGTCAGTGCTCAATACTACTCCCGAAGTGTACTTAGCTCATATGTTTTTAAAACAAAACTTCTTTCTTTGGTTTCAGATAATTACTCAAAACTTAGTTTAAAAGCTCTCTTGGAATAGATGTTCCCTTTCTTGCTCAAAAGTGAAAACATTTCTAACTTTTTGGGAATACTTGGTTCCCGTAAAATCTTTGAAGAAATCAACTTTACTCTTAACTCTTTAGTCAACTCGAAACTTAAGTCTTAATACAAAGTTAAAACATTTGCGAAAGACTTTTGAAAACTTTATGAACTTCTCTTGACTTGCTTCTTAACTTCTAGACTTGACTCTTAACTTTCCTTGAATTGAATTATGGATTCAAGGTTCATGATCTCATGTTTATGGATGATTTCATGATGTTTAGACGTACCTTAGATTGTTGGAATCAACTAGAAAACATAGATGCTAAGGGCTAGTACAGAAAGACGGGGGAAGAATGGGAAGAACTAGTGTCCCAGGTGCTCTAAGAGGCGCGGGGTGCTAGAGGGTAAAATTTAGAGGCAGGGTTGGGGCACACTGTCTAGAGTGGCTTCCTAGAGCCCAACATTCAGAGACCCCTTTTTGGGGCTCTGAGTGGGACGACGCCTTAGGATCCTCCCTAGGTGCTCCCCGACTTTTTTCTTCATTTTTCATCTCTAAACCCTCTAATTTTACTTAGTTCTTTCCCCAAACAATTAGAGTCTTTTATACCCTCAATATATACTAGATTCGACTCAAACTTACACCTGAAAACATGAATCAAATCCCAAAAAAACTTCAACAACACAACCCACAAGATTTCAAACGAATTTCATCAAGAACTCAAAGGCTTTACTTTCAAATCTAATATACTTCGCTGAATTGAATTATGATTGTCATATGGGTGAACTAACCCAATGCTATGTGATCTCAACATACCTCGTAGGATTGAATCCTTGGCGAAATCCACAACAAAACTCGAACGTTCTTGACGATTCTTGATTTTTCTTCTCCTTTCTCCTCTTTTCTCTTTTCTCCGAGCCCTAGAGTGAATTTCAACTTTTCTAAACTGACTAAAATCTGATTTGACCCCAATTAAACTCCTAAAAATGGATTAAAATAATTAGGTAAGGAAAGGACTAAAATACACTTCAAAAATACGGTTTAGACTTTCCTTATTTGAACAGCCCAGCTTCAAATGGGCATATCTCACTCATACGAACTTGGAATCGCTCAGACTCAGCGACGTTGGAAAGATTATTCCAATATCTTTCGTACGATATTTGGAAACACACCTAACTCATCCTGAGCTAGAAGTTATGGTCGTTTGAAGTTGACCAAAAACTCAACTTGACATACTTAACAACTTTCCAAAAAATAATTTATATTCTTTCCAAAAACGGTTATTTCCAATTTATTAACTTCTTCCTGGCTATTTCAATTTGCGAGATGTTACATAAAGAGTAATAAAAGAAGTGAAATTTCCTAAGAATCTTATAGCCTCTCATTCATAAGTGTGGCGCGCTTCACACTCATGAACAAGACTCTACTAGACGTGGTTCATGAGACATTATCTTAGAATCATTCTAAACCTTGTGCTCTGATTACCAAGTTTGTCACGACCCAGGGTTACCCCTAGATGTAACACGGCGTACTCGACCCCGAAGGGATCTCATACAAGCCCTTATCATAATCATAAACATAAGTAATAGAAATGATACGAAATTAAAAAATTCACAATCGAAGTCTTTTCATAAAACCAAATGGAAGTCTAGACCTTGTCTCAATAGAACCATCTAATACCATCGAATATCAATAAGGGTCACAACCCTTTACAACATAGTCTCAAAAGAAAAATAGAAGAAACTAGAATTGAACAACTTTCGTCCTCGAACCATGAGGACTCACCAAAGGTGTGGAGAGAATCAGTCCAAGCTTTACTCAAAGTAGAAGTACACCTCAAAAACCGGAACCTACACTTATAGAAAATGTAGAAAATATGGGTTAGAACAAATATGTACTAAGTATGGTAGCTATGCACAAAAATCCTTAAAACATGCTCAAAAGGGACATTTAGTTGAAACCATGCATTTATCAAATTTAAAAGCCATCATGCACATTTGTGAAGAAACATAACTCAAACCATCTCATAAGTAACCCCAAGCTATACTTGTGCAATGCATAGGTAAGATCTCATAATCCTACCTAATACTAAGTACCACTTTAAGGTCACCATAATCATGCATATCATACCTTGACCTCCTCCATAGCCAATACTTATAGACAAGGAAACATTCATAGTCATAGCTTGTAGCATGCAAAGTCACTCTTAGCATAAATTCATATCATACATGTATAATTCATAAGTCTTCATAGCATAAGAGAACCACACCACAACCACTCTTAAAGTCTACTTGTGCAATGTATAAATGGAGTCTCATACCCCCACTCATACTAAGTAGAACCTCTTAAGAAGCCATAGTTATAGTTCATGTTCATGTTCTTGTGATAGTTCATATTCTTGTCATGTAGGGAAATATAGCCTTAACCGACATAGACCATGTGATCTACATGGAATCCGGTGTCTTGCCCCCACACCGAAAAGAGGTGTCCTACTTGCCTAAAGGTAGAACTCATGTATTAGCTTCTAGGTGGATCCACTAGGTAAAGACCTATGTGGGCACATAGTTACGGGATAGGGAGATTGCTACTAGAAACCCGGACTAACTAACGTGAAGGTTTCCATGCCATGAGATAAATATCTTAGGAACCCGGACTAACTAGCGTGAAGGAACTCATCTCATACTCATATCCACTCGGTGCTAAGCATAATTCCCTTTAAATTCATGTTAAGTCTTTACTTAAGTACATGTTCATGAAATAATGCCCTAGGCACTCAAACCAACATGGTATCATGATAGCTTATAGATTCATCAGGTGAGAATGTCATTTCAACCTTAGAATTATCAATATGTGAGTAAACCTTTCACATCTTATTCATAGTGTGTTCATGAGAATAGTCTTTTATTCAACACAACAAGATCATCATAGTCATAATAATTCATGCATAGTAATGTGTATGGGTATAGGGGAGAATGACATTTTTCATCAGTACCACAATTACACCATAGTCATAGAATCTTCATTATCAAAGTAATTCTTGAAGCACATGCATAATTCTCATGTTCATGTACAAATTCTCTTAATTTATCCATCAAGAATCATGAATCACATTCAACCCAACATCTAGAATTTCTACATTAGATATGGGTAATAACACAATTCAATCAATTCAATTAATTCATACAAGACCCATTTGCATGCTTCTAAAATCAACTAATTCAATTAAGATCACAATTTAACAATAGAGGGGATCCATGGGTTCTTGGGGGAATTTCATCATAATTAAACCATAAATCATCAATTCAAGCATACCCAACATAATTCAACCATTGAAACAATTTTTAAAAAGGACCCAAGTCACTCTACCAAAACCCTTGAAATTGGGGAAAATTGCAAGTTTTCAAATCAAGTTTTGAATGGGCTGTTTGGGTAGAATCTACCCAAAGATGAAAACTACCATACCTTGATGATGAATCCTTGAAGAATTTGATGAAAAATCCTTGATTTCTTCAAGCCCAACCTTCAATTTTACTCTTCTTCTTCTTCTTGTGTTTTTAGAGAGAGAAATATTCTGAAGAAGATGAACTTTTGATTTTGATTTGAGTCTTTCTGAGAATGATTTTGATTTGGTATTTAATGACTAAAAATACCTTATACATTTATTTAAAAATAATATAAAATATACCCATTTAATTTGAACTTAAAATAAAACTTACGAAAATACCC